>JBBPQR010000231.1:0-14440 GCA_038092615.1 Boletus sphaerocystis | reverse complement strand
GTCAAGTATAAGCCTTAGACTGTGTATGAAGTTGGGAGAACTCCAAGAGAACAAGACTGAGGTTCTCTGGAGTGGCAACAAGCCTTATATACTATCCTACTGTGTGTGTACATGTTTGGTGTCTAGAACTGTACAGTACCTATATAAGGATATACCCTTGACCCATGGCGCAAGGCTATGCTATAAGGTAGTGCCAAATGCTGTATAAGCTGTGTTTGCTGTGCGGGCTATGTGAGGCTGTGAGTGAGGCTATGCGCAGAGATGAAGGAGGCTATGCGGTATGTGGCTATGATGGGCTGTGTGACATGCGGCAGTGCAAGGCTGTGTGCCGTGCTGTGTAACACATGGCTATGATCCAGTACAGCCTTCGGGTAAGATCCGTTGGTCTGTGCACAAGTCATGTGACTAGTTCAGGGCAGGCCCCTAGTGGACTTGTAGACGAGCTATGGCGGGCGTAATTGAGGAATAGGGGCTAGCAAGGAAAGTGGCCATAGTGAGTTAGGAAAAATAGGGAAAAATATGGAAAAATAGGGGAAAAATAGAGGGATCATAACAGTGAAGCTGCTCGTCATGCTATCTGGTTAAAGAATAGGACACCTACCCGTGTTCTCGATGGGAAAACTCCCTACAAGCTCGCCATGGGCAAGACCCCGGATTTGGGACGTGTTTGTGCATGGGGCTCTACTATTTATGTTATTGGACGAGCTATAACACTTGCCTTTACACTCGGACTACACTACGAACGGTACACTTTATGTTAACCTTTCTTATCTTATCAGATAACGTCACGTGACTGGTCACATGACCATCCGGTTATCTGTTTACGATCTTATCTATATTTTACCCCTAGGAGAAGTCACGTGATACTGGCACGTGACATGCTGACTAACAGTCTAGGCCAACGACATCATAGTCTAGGCAATGATGTCATAGATGACATCATACCTCATGTCCACCGCATGGACTCCTAGTTTACCGGCCCTAGAGTACATCTCACACCTGCCCTTAACCGATCCCCTACATATATATACCATACCCTGTACTCTAGATATCCCCCAGTCTATTCACTTTGGTTCTTACTGTTACGATCCCTCTATTTTTCCCCTATTTTTCCATATTTTTCCCTATTTTTCCTGACTCGCTATGGCCACTTTCCTTGCTAGCCCCTATCTCTCAATCACGCCCGCCATAGCTCGTCTACAAGTCTACTAGGGGCCTGCCCTGAACTAGTCATGTGACTTGCGCACAGACCAACGGATCTTACCCGAAGGCTGTACTGGATCATAGCCACATATCACACAGCACAGCCCACAGCCTTACATAGCCCCCCTTAATCTCTGCCCACAGCCTTGCATAGCTGCATGTCACACAGCATGGCACACAGCCTCATACTGCCACGCGTCACACAGCCCAGTGCACAGCCGTATCATAGCCATATACTGCATAGCCTCCTTCATCTCTGCGCATAGCCTGGCTCACAGCCTCACACAGCCCGCACAGCAAACACAGCTTGTACAGCATTTGGCACTGCCTCATACCATAGCCTTGTGCCATAGGTCAAGGGTATATCCTTATATAGGTACTGTACAGTTCTAGACACCAAACATGTACAAACACAGTAGGATAGTATATAAGGCTTGTTGCCACTCCAGAAAACCTCAGTCTTGTTCTCTTGGAGTTCTCCCAACTTCATACCAGTCCTAGGCTCATAACTTGACTAGTAAACACTTGCTCCATTGGTAAGGGGTTGGCTGTTTCACTTACCCAGTTCCCTATGTCTGAACTGCCTGAGCATCCCTAGTGGAGGGCTATTCCCTCTTTGCCAGTTATACCACTATAAAAGGCCCTCTACAATGTCTACGCGACTCCTCTACATTGTCTTTATCATCGCCCTTGATGGGCTCGCCATTATTTATGACTGAAGTGATGCTCTGCAATAATTTATGTGCGCATTGAGGGTGGCACCAAGCTTGGTGATTGCGTCACTGTTGGGCACTAGGTTGGGGTGGACAACAAGACAGAGACAGCGTGTCGGGTGTAATGGCCTTCAAAGTGCACTGTTACTGTGGAGTGCAATGTCTATTTTGGCCCTGCGCATGCTGGCCTTGAGGGGGAGAATGACTCACCATTAGATGATGCCATACTTGCACAGCTGCCACATATCCAAAACACTGCCACAATACCTACGCCACTGCCTCCCAATGAAGGCATGACTCCTGCCGCTGCACCCCCATCTTCGTTTGCCAAATCCTATCCTGAACGTGTCTGGAAGCCAAGTCAATGTGTCCTTGACATTCTGTATGGCAAGTCTGCCAATCCGACACTGTTCCGTGGTGTTCAAGCCCTCACACAAGTAGTTGACCCCCTGATTTCACAAGCCACACTTGCCGAATGTGATGCGGCCATTCAAATGCTTGCTGTTTCAGACAACTATAACAATCAAGAACTCGCCTTCCTTGTCAATGATGCCATCACCACAGCTGAAGCACTCGAGACTACAACTGTCTTTAAGGCAAAACGCTGACTGGATTGGCCACAGTGGGAACAGAAAATCCAAGAGGAGTTGGAGACCTTGAAGAAGGCTGGTACTTGGGAGCTGACAGACCTTGGTAGGCTCCAAGTGGGTATTTTGTGCTAAAAAGGATGCTGCAGGAAATGTCGTCCACCACAAGGTGTGCCTGGTCACACAGGGTTTCTCTCAAGTACCTGGCATTGACTATTTTGACACCTACACCCCAGTTGCCAAACTTGCACCCATATGTACAGTTCTCACTTTGTCAGTCCAACTCAACCTCGAACTACACCAAGTCAACATTAAAGGTGCCTACCTCAATAGAGAGCTCACTGGCAACGAAGTTATCTACATGAAGCAGCCCCCGGGGTACCATGACCCAGCACATCCGGGCAAGGTATGTTGCCTCAAAAAGACGCTTTACAGCCTCAAGCAGAGTGGAAGGAGGTGGTATCAGAAGTTGGTTGAGATATTGGTAGAGAACATTGGTTTCAAACAATGTGAAGTGGATCAGGCCATCTTCATAAAGCAGTTTGGCACCGATCTCATTGTCATTGTCATTCATGTTGATGACTGCACAATCGTGGCTACTACTACTGCACTTGTCAAGGATCTTAAACAACGACTTCGTGAACATGTCGAAGTAACGGATTTGGGTGAGCTCCATTGGCTTTTGGGCATTGAGGTGACATGTGATCGCACCACATGGTCAATTGCTCTTTCCTAGCTTACCTATCTCGATTCCATCATCTGTCATTTCAATTTTGACAAACTTAAACCTGTCTCCATGCCTATGGATCCCCATGTTCAGCTTATCAACGGCCAATCATCTGCCTCTGCACCTGCCTTTGCCGCCATGCAGCATATCCCCTACCATGAGGCAATCAGATCCCTCATGTATGCTGTGACTGCCACTCAACCTGACCTTGCATATACCGTTGCCACTGTTGCATGTTTTTCTGGCAACCCAGGTATGCCACATTGGAATGCTGTGCGGCGTATTTACAGGTACCTTCTTGGCATGAAGGGACTTCGTCTCACATATGGAGTGGATGCCAAGGAGCTGGTGGGATACACCGATGCAGATGGTAGCATGGTTGAGGACCGATGCACCATGTTAGGCTACACCTTCCTGATTGATGGTGGAGCCATCTCTTGGAGCACGAAAAAACAGGAAATTGTGTCTTTGTCAACAACAGAGAGCGAATACATGGGTGCAACACATGCAGCCCTTTGGCTATGCACCCTAATCTCTCAAATTTTCATGCCGTTGGCTCACCCTACCACATTGTTCTCAGACAATCAATCTGCTATTGCCTTGGCGAAAGACCAACAGTACCATGCACACACAAAGCACATCGATGTGTGCTTCCACTTCATTCGCTGGATTATTGACAAAGGGAAAATCCACCTTGTCTACTGCCCCACTAGCGAAATGCTTGCTGATGTCTTCACAAAAGCTCTTCCATTGCCAAAAGTCAAGCACTTTGCTGCCGAGCTGGGACTGCACACAGCTTGAGGGGGAGTGTTGGAGGTAAATGGCAAATACGTGCGCAGCCCCATAGTGGGCATCGCATGGTGCTGAGAGTTTCACCCTTATTGTTCAATTATTTTTCTTGTCTCCCTTGTTTACACTTATACCCATGTAGTTTCCGATTCAACCCGTGCTTGTGCCAGGACCAGCCTGAGCACACCCTTTGTTCTGTTTTACACTTTGTCTCGACATCATATATATATTTGTCATGTAATGGCCATGCACCTCAGTCCGTTGTTATCTGCACGATGACTGAGGTGAGCCTTTTGTATCACATATATCGTTGTCCTACTGAGCTTACATGCACCTTGAAGCTTGCTGTCCCTTGATAGGTATGAATATAGTCTATTGTTATCTGCACGATGACTGAGCTTGCTGTCCCTTGATAGCCGTCATGCTGCCATATTGCTCGTCACCTTTTCTTCATGTTATGTTTTTACTT
The DNA here is from genome assembly GCA_038092615.1 of Boletus sphaerocystis. Lineage (NCBI taxonomy): Eukaryota > Fungi > Basidiomycota > Agaricomycetes > Boletales > Boletaceae > Boletus > Boletus sphaerocystis. The sequence continues at coordinate 9,952 of JBBPQR010000231.1, read as the reverse complement.
TTCTTTCAATCATCATACTTAACATATTTTCACTTTTGCAGTCATGTGACTTGGTCACATGACTTACCCCTTTCCAATCATGTGACATTCTGCTCTTCCTCATCGGGTGATCGTGGGAACCACGTGACCTTGAGTCTAGACTCTCATCTTATCTATGAGGTCATACCATATGGACACTTTGCTTTATATGCATGTTCCTTATCTCACTTCTCATCTTCTATTTCTCACACTGGCCCTCAATCGATTAGGACTCAGACGACCTACCCTAAAGCTTCTTACTTACATATATAAACTGTACCTCTACGTTGTCTGTCCCCCAGTCCTATTCATCTGTCTAACTCTCCCTTGGGGGCCTTGGACTTTTGTTACTACTCCTTCCTACCATTGCACCTGCTGTCTCATCCTCATTATTGAATACTCTTTACCTATGACATTGAAATACCACTTGCACTCTTCCACATCTACTTGTGCGTCATCATCGATACACATGCCCAATGCATCGTCTCCATATCATCTCTCGTCAGACCTATAGTATTAGGTCCTCCTCGCTCTTAAAGGTTCCCATCTGGTTTCAGGTACTTGCCCTCCCATGACCTGGCCAAGGTGCCCAACCCCTATTTCAGTGAATCAGACAAACATGTCTCAATCCACAAATCTGTGGTTGTTAGTCTGCTGGTAAGTGAATGACAATAGCATGACTCACATGTTGACATAGAATCCTGCCCAGTCACCAACTTCTGCAGGAAGCCTGGCGAGCGATGGCCCCACTTGCAATAATTCAGACATGCGACCATCTGAGAATGCAGAGATTACATGACAGGCACGCAACATCAGTGATGGATCTAGGAAGCCAAATGGCTTGTGGTCAGTACAATCTGGGACAAACCCTACCTTTGGTAGATGGGCTTCTCTGAAGCCCCATCTGTGCGCCTGGTCAATGCTGAGCTAGTGTACCCATAGGACTTTCATGGTCTGCTTGGTTTGATTGACACTGTTGCCACTGTCTGGCCAAAAATGCACCGGAACTGAAAGGCATGGATGACCCTTGCATACCAGAATGGATGCTCTTCATCTCTTGACAAAGTCATGACGACATCACTACGAGAGGTTCGTATCGTATTGTAGTCTCAGTGGATGTTGTAGGTGGTGTAGTTGACATGCAAGAGTTTACTCTCAATTACTAAATGAAGATTGGTAAGGTGAATGCATTGGCACTGCTCAGACAAGAAAGTCAGTTCATCATCGTCATAATCGAGTCCAAGCAATCTTGATAGCAGATGGTCTTTCAGAGCCTGCATAAAATTATCCTGACCACAGTATGGTTCGTCAGGGGGGTCTGTGCTGCTGTGATGGCCATTCTGCATACCTTTACTGCAGGGTCATTGCGATTGTCCTGAAGAAGCCGGAGGATGTTGAAGACATTGTCAGGGCGAGGAGTGTGGGCCATGCTATGATGTAGCTGTGGAAATGGGTCAAGGCATTCGATCTCTCCCTCTGGATTTTCCAGGTCCAGTTGCTACCTGAGTAGAGTTTGGCGTCTCTCCTGCCTGGCAAATTCCTTCTCAATGTTTTTTTTTTGTTGGAGTCTCCATAGAACCTTTTAATCAGCCTATGTGCTCATTCTCCCTTTGAGGTTAGCATCTGCTCAGTAATCACGCCATTCAAGAATTTGGGTTGCTACATTTACCACTTGGATGGTGTACGAGTCTGTAGTGCCAAACCACCTAATCATGCTTTCGTAGTCACTCAGTGCATGGAACTTGTATGTATTGATGTTGAAAGTCTTGGCCAATGGTCTAGATCTTGTGGGCTTCTTCTGTTGTCCTGAGAGCATGGCGGCTGTCTCTCTTCTCTGTCTTTCAGCCGTTTCCTGAGGTAGTTCCCTTGTATTGAAGGCAGGGCAAGTTACCTGCTGGAATCTGTGCATTTGCATGCCAAGCCGTTGCAATGCTTGATGGAGCAAGGCTAGCATATCCTCAGTGTGGAGTCTCATTTTGGCCAGGGCATGCCATTCAGCCAGTTGAAAGAGCAGAGTCTGGACATCTGCATCATGGGAGGGTGGCAGCAAGCCCTCAAACATGGGCATTACGCACTGTGGTGGCTGAGACAGGGCTAGTAATAAATGAGACAGTGAGGCTCACCTGTAGTACATCTTTGAAGTGGCATGCAGGGCATTGGCTTGTATTAGCTACATTGTCTGGAAACCAGTGGATATTGTCTACACTGAAAGATGGCACTCCTGCAAACCTATATAGATATATTTACAGCTGTTAGACATCTTTTTTGAGAAATGATGTGCAACTTATCTCTCATTGAAGATGAAGACACAGTATGGGTCAACTGCATAGAGGATTCTGATCAGGTGTTTGAGGACTGACTTCAGTATGCCCAACTCGAATTCGTGCAATAGATCAACCATGAGGGAGGGAAGAATGTTGAAGCTGTGGGAGGCATTCTCCAAAGGATACCTTAGCTTTATTAGTCGGCATGGTAGACAATCCTATTACTGATGATCATTGGGACTAGTGAATTGCCCTTTAGTATGCATTCCACCAGCACACTCTTCAAGGGTTTCCCTAGATTGTAGATAACATGGCAGGCATCATGAACCTTCTGTACAAAATGGTCTCAGACCTGCGAGATTCTGGCAGCGAGATCGCTGAGAAATCCAAGGTGGTGGTATTTTGATTTTGGAATCAAACAGCATGGGCATGGGCAGATCCCTTTATCTCAGATGGTCACAATAAGGATCCTGGTGGGTCTTCTCATTAGAAGTCATAAGCTTAAGATGCTATGGATGACAGCATACTTTTTGGGGTAGTCGGCTGAGTATGTGAATATTTGTGGGTACACGCGTTAGGTGATTCCATCAAAACACTTGATGATCATACCATCCTTATAAGCTTCCACAAAGTTATCATCCAATATGATCCTCCAAATGGCATGCATGAGTTCCCATTTGCAGTGAGTGAGCATGGTGGGATTAGGTTTTTGGTTTGAGATGTCTGATATGAACTTGCAGAGTGAGGCTGGCAGCTAGGTAACAGTTCAGTGAGTGGGCCGCTGAATAAGGTACTACCAGGTGAGGGACATGTACAGGTGGCAGAAATGCAATGGGATGACAGCCTCCTTGCTCGGGAGCGTTTCGCGCATACTTAGACTGGTTACCAAAGAACAGGTAGATCGGACATGCGGCAGCATGGCTGATCTGAGCTAACTTCATTGAGTCTGACCACAACATCAGTCCCACTATTACCCTCTCTAGCTTACACCCGTCAGTTCTTCTTTGTTTCATAATTCCATCCTGGGCTTCATTCCATGTGTCTGAGGCATAAAGTTCATTGTATACTTGTTGTTCTTCCCCAGTAAGTGGGGACTTCCAAACCTGCGAGAATAGTGACTATTGAGTGCAGACCTTATGACGACCTATAGCTCATATCTTTTTGAACGGAGTGAGATGGAACCATTTAGAGGAGGCTTCAGCAAAGATGGAGTGGATAACATCCAGCAATGGTCGGTATTGAAAACCCTTGATGGTAAAGATCTGCCCATTTCCGGCTGGGTTCTTGTCTCTAGTTGGTACATGGATGTCCACAGCTGTGCTTTTCCATTTGTCCATGCCAAGGGGATTATGTGTGGGTAACACGTTCTCGGCTTCGTCCAAGTGCCTAGTCTCTGTCTGCACATCAAAACCTTCAAGTGCTTCAATGTTAAAGTCTGCAGCTTGAAGTACATCTTGGACGAGTCGCGAGACTTCATTTGTTGACTTTTGGTGGCTGCCGGTTAAGGCCTATGTCATTAGGCACCAGATGGTCATGTTCGCCCATGGCCATGGGGGAGGATGTTTCGGTGGTAGGTCTGGTTGAGCCAAGTATGAACTGGATGTCAGCAATGATAAATCTGCCCGGGTGACAGGGGAGTCTGGGTCATGTGTGGGACGATGATGATACTCTCGTGCTATTTGAAAGCTGTTGAATTGTATACAGAAGGTGTTGAATACGTGCAGGAATACACATTGGATAAAGGAGGGGGGGGCAGGAGGAGCGTTCACTGAGATGGGGAGCTCTAGGAGCAAGTCTTGATACCTAGCAGGCAACCGGTGAATTCGAGGGCCTTGTGAGTCATGATAGGTGGAGGGCATGGGGTCATTCTGGGGAGGTAAAATTGATTCGCTGTGTGAAACCGGATGGTGAACTTGGACAACTAAGAGCGAGATTAGACCAGTGTAAACACAGGCCTAACGAGTGATCGAATAGAGACAACTTGTTGAGAGATGGTGTCAACGACGATGATGAGCGAGATGGTGAATTTGTGTATTGGTAAAGAGACGTAGAAGGTACGAAGCATCCGATGACGAGGATGAGACGGCTAAGTGCAATGGTAGTGGAGTGGTAGTCAAAGTGTCCAAGGCCCCCAAGGGAGAGTTAGACAAATGAATAGGACTAAGGAAAAGACGACGAGAGGAATCGGTATATATATGATACTAGGGGAGTTTAGGGTAGGTCGTCTGAGTCCTAAATACTTGAGGGCCAGTGAGGGAAAGTCAATGATAAGAGAACATGAGGGAAATGCAAGGTAACCGTGAGGCGTGACATCATAGATAAGACGAGAGTCTGGACCAGACCTAGACTCGAGTCACGTGACGAAGAAGAGCAGAAAGTCACATGATCTGAAAAGGAGTAAGTCAGGTGACTTGGTCACGTGACTGCGAAAGTGAAAGTTGTTAAGTACGATTAGGTGGAGAAAATGAAAAGCGTAGCGTATGAGTCCTGAACTATAACACTGTGTGGAGTGCTTGGCAGCTCGATCATTGAGGTGTCTTCACTGGGCAAGTCTGATGGTCCACTAGACTGCAGGTCAGTTCACTTGTAATTAGCTAGTATGTAGAGATATGAATAGAATCATACCACTGCCACCATTCTTCGCTGTCTGTCTGACATTTGCAGGGTGCTGCCCATCCTGTTGAGTCACTGAGCATGCTGAGCATGATAAGCTGCACACGAAGCTCGATGCTAGGTAAGTCCTTTCTGAGAGGCAAAGGTTCTAGGGCATGTTTCTCCGCATCTGAACATTATAGTCAGTATGGTCAGAGCACCAAGAATCCATAAAAGTGGTGAGTCAATTTGCAATGGACCCTCAGCATTCGCATGCTTGGGAGTTGGGGTGATGGCAGACTGGAACGTGAAGGATGTGCAAGATATCAGCTGGATGCAAGCTATTAAGGGGTTGTGGTGCGTACCGTGTGACCATGCCTCTGCATTGGCTTTATAACAAGGGCAATCAGTGTGTGTTTGGATGGTGAGACAAATGACTAGAAATACATCTGTTGCATGGCAATAGTTCAAGTAGCTGGATTCTTATTAGTATGTAGTCCAACATAGATTACCATAGACGAGACGGCTAAGATGGTACAAAGAGATAATAACCAATGCTTGGATCAAATTAAAACAATATAAAAAAAAAAAAAAAAAAAAGTGGAATGGGGAGTGGCCAAGTGCTATGTGTGATATTCAAAAGGGAAAGTGTGGGGGAGAAGAGGGGGTCAACCAAAATTATCAAAGAATGTCTGAACATAGAAAGAACATGCCTTGGCCAATGTTTCGTATTCCTGCACATGTGCAGCCTCTATGGAGGTCCTAATGGCAGTGGCATATGTGTGGAAGGATGGATGTGCATCTGGCCAAGCAGCCAGTAGCAGGCAGAAGCTATGAAGAACAGAGGCATTGTCTGCATACGCGTGTGTAAGCCCAAGACTCCCTGCTTTCATTGGTAGGCGTTCCTTCCACATCATGAGACCTACCATATCTGGGAAAACACACTCTAAAAGGTGGCAGTGCTTGCATTAAAAGTTGGCCCACAGATGAGACACCATTGCATGGTCAAGTGCCAAGAGCTCATAGTAAAATCCAATCTCATAGAGTACCCACAGGATTGCTTGGACAAGCCTCACTGGCAGGTTCGCTAGGGAGGCCATTGGGATGACTGAATCCCGCCATTCCACATTTTGCAAGGCCGCCCAGCTAGAACCCTGCATCATGGCCATGGCGTCCTCAAAAATCTCATGTATGGCCACCCTGTGGGTCACTACCTTGGTCACCTTGGCCTGGCTGGTCAATGATCCTGGGACTTGCCCCTCCATGACAGAAGAGGGTGAGCTGTTGAGAAAATCTCGCCACAATTACAGCCAGGGAAATTCAGCCAATGGCCTGTGCTCGAGACAACTGATCCACGCATGACGGGCTGTCAACCAGTTGGCCATATAGAGTTTACGGCGCTCAGCAGATTGGCTTGAGATAAGCATGGCAGGCTCAAGAACATAATAGCCTTGAGAAACCAACCTGTGTTTCACCCGTGAAGGGTCCCTGTCAACTCATTTGATGACTGTCTCCCAGATAGCCAAAGCAGATGGCATCTCTGGCATGGCTAACTCAATCCATTTGTCATTTCTTCATTAACTTCCTTGCTTGAGCCTGAGTGGGAGCTTTGCCGACTCATGAGGATCCCTGCATATTCATGCTCATAGTCGGAGGCCCTATGCTGCTTTGATTCAAGCCCCTGTAGTGGTGGTGCGTGTGGAAGTGCCAGTGAAGCCCATCAGGGCCGTGATACAGGAGGGCGAAGGGGGGAAGAGTCTTACCCTGCTCAAAATATTGGGCTCAAATAATGTGATCTGGAAAGGTGAAAGTGATGGGGTTTTGTATAATGGTTTGATCTGTAATGGTGAAGTCCTAGCACACAAACCACACAGGGACACCAGCTTGGAAGAGTTCATTGCACAATCCACTGTCTCTGGTGAAACATCCCATCCAGTCAGCACGCACAGCAGGGGTGGTGGTGCCAGGGTAGGCTCGCCACAGGAGCACCACCTCGATGAACTCAAGGAAGGCCCAGAGGTCCAGGAACAAGCATTGAGCTTTGGCCACATAAACCACCACATCACATAGGAAAAGTGGGTGCAGGTGTAAGACATTGACTGTGTGCTCGAGTAACTACAACATCTTTGATCCAATATCTTGTTTGTCACCTTGATTTTTCTTCCAGGTGGTATATCATTTGGATATGACATCAAGCAACGAGGCTATTCCCATAGCCTTATCCATTTTGAGCTGCCCAACAATGAATGCAGCATAGGGTAGAATGTTGATGTCTTCGAGTTTTGGTGTGTACCATGCCCATGCAAGCTCATCATCTGCTTGGTGAAATTCACGCCGTGGGATGCAGACTGCATATTTGTACTCTTTGCAGTACACCTGGGGCCACTGGAAACAATCCATGGGCCCGAACCGACCATCTGCACGGGCATGAAGATCCTTGGCCTCATTGTGAGGTTCGGGAATGAAAGTCATATTCAGACTTGTGATCACCTCTGTGCCATAGCCAATCGTGGTGATTGCCTTTGCATCAAGGATGGTGAACTTGGCTGCATCTACAATAAGAATCGTGCAAGAGATAGGCAGAGACAACTTACAATCATTTTGATGGTTTTGAGCCTGGAAGTGAGTGAGAGCTGTCAGCATGACTAGCCAAGCGAAAGGAAGGAGAGGGCAGATGATAGATGGGTGTGATGAAGAAGTCCATGGGTGGGGTATAGGGAGGCACAGGAGAGGCATGCAAAAGGGCTGGGAGGGGAAGCAGATAGCTCCAGGGATTTTTAAGATGATGGTCAACAAAGGACGAACAAAATGAGTATGTTACCTCAGAGAGGGATAAGGGAGATGCTCCGCTGAGTCTTCAACCCCACTATCACACGATGCGAGGTGGTGATGGGGCGACTTGATAGATGCAAAGTCTAAGAGCGTTCTCAGTGCAATGCAAAGTCTGACACTGAGAAGGGGTGAGTGGCACAAAGCCAACTCAGTGAGGAAGAGGGTCCATGTGGGCCAGCGGAACGCCTTGAATGAAAGCATCACTATTAAGCGAGACAGGGCATGGTGCAGTGGGGCTGATTGATGAGGAGGACTTGAAGTGGGTGAGGAAGAACAGAGGTGAAGCAAAAGAATGGTGGTCAGAGCCAACAATTGTCAGATCCGGTGACAAACAACCCAACCAAACAGATTAGATAAGGTCTGACCATTGTCAACAGCACCACACTAGCCGCAGCTGCTTGAGCAACCTTTTCTCACGCTGACTGCTCTCTTCTCACGCTAATGGTCTCCTGGTCTCCCTCACCCACTTCAAGTCCTCCTCACCAATCAGCCCCACTGCGCCACGCCCCGTCTCACTCAACAGCAATGCTTTCATTCAAGGCTTTCCACTGGCCCACATGGACCCTCTCCCTCACTGAGTTGGCCTTGTGCCACTCACCCCTTCTCAGTGTCAGACTTTGCGTCACACTGAGAATGCTCTTAGACTTTGCATCTATCGAGTCACCCCATCACCACCTTGCATTATGTGACAGTGAGGTTGAAGACTCAGCAGAGCGTCTCCCTTATCCCTCCCTGAGGTAATGTACTCATTTCATTTGTCCTTCGCTGACCATTGTCTTAAAGATCCCTGGAGCTATCTTTATCAATCCAGCACTCCTCTAACCTGTTATGATCCCTTTATTTTTCCTATTTTTCCTTATTTTCCCCTATTTTTCCTGACTCGCTATGGCCACTTTTGTTATAGTTCAGGATCTCACGCTACATTTCTACTTTTCCTTCAACTCGTACTTAACAATATTTTCACTTTTGCAGTCACATGACCTAGTCACTTGACTTACCCCTTTCAGATCACGTGACATTCTGCTCTTCCTCATCACGTGATCACTACACATGACCTCTGGTTCAGTCCAAGTCTAGACCATCGTCTTATCTATAACGTCATGCCTCATGGACATCTTGCTTTCTTCTCATGTCTCTTATCTTTCTTTCTTACTTCTTTCTCTCACACCGGTCCTCAACCATTTCAAACTCAGATGACCTACCCTAAAGCTTCCTACTTACATATATAAACTGTACCTCTATGTCATCTATCCCCAGTCCTATTCATCTGTCTAACTCTCCCTTGGGGGCCTTGGACCTACTGTTTACTACTCCTTCCCTACCCTTGTACTTTTCTGTCTCATCCTCATAATTGGATGCTCTTTGAATACTACATTGAAATACCACTTGTATTGTTTCACGTCATACTCTACATCGTCATTGATCCCATCACCCAATGCATCATCTCCATATCATCAGTCGTCAGGCCTATTGTCTTAGGCTTTCCTCCTTCAAGGTCTTCATCCGGTTTCAACTTTCTTTACTAGCCCCTATCTTCCTTCTACACCTGCCATAGCTTATCTACAAGTCTACTAGGAGCCCACCCTAAACCAGTCATGTGACTTGTGCACAGACCAACGGATCTTATCCAAAGGCTGCACCGGATCATAGACGCATGTCACATAGCCTCCTTAATCTCTGCTCACAGCCTTGCATAGCCTTATACATTTTAGCTCACCACCTCACACAGCCTGCATAGCAAACACAGCTTGTATAGCATTTGGCACTGCCTTACAGCATTGTTATGATCCCTCTATTTTTCCCCTATTTTTCCATATTTTTCCCTATTTTTCCTGACTCACTATGGCCACTTTCCTTGCTAGCCCCTATCTCTCAATCATACCTGCCATAGCTCGTCTACAAGTCTACTAGGGGCCTGCCCTAAGCTAGTCATGTGACTTGCACACAGACCAACAGATCTTACCCAAAGGCTGTACTGGATCATAGCCACGTGTTACACAGCACGACACACAGCCTTGCACTGCCGCATGTCACACAGCCCATCATAGCCACATACCACATAGCCTCCTTCATCTCCGCGCATAGCCTGACTCACAGCCTCACACAGCCCGCACAGCAAACACAGCTTGTACAGCATTTGGCACTACCTTATAGCATAGCCTTGCGCCATGGGTCAAGGGTATATCCTTATATAGGTACTGTACAGTTCTAGACACCAAACATGTACACACACAGTAGGATAGTAT
>JBBPQR010000230.1:0-14450 GCA_038092615.1 Boletus sphaerocystis | reverse complement strand
TTTTCTTTGTAGGCTGGTAAAGCCAAGAATCCGTGGCCGAATGTCGATGCTCACTCGGGTGTACTTCTGACTCACTATGGTTTAACTCAAATGGAGTTCTACACGGTTTTGTTTGGGGTATCCAGGGCATTCGGTGTTGCAGCACAGCTTATCTGGGATCGTGCCCTTGGCGCGCGTAAGTGCTAGTCCCCCCATTTTTAACATGTAGCGGCCCACTAATCAATCCACTTGTTCAGCGCTCGAACGGCCCAAGTCGTATTCCAGTGCAGCTATAGAGACCATGTTTCGGGATCGGCAATAGGGAGCCTTGTGCACAGATGGATTTCACATGGATTACCGATGGTAGTAGTATTACCGTTAGAGTTTGAGAATTCAAGTTTTGTGACTACTTCCGGGGACTGCGTGCAGACATCAACAAGCTTGTTGGTGACTGCATACTGATCAACACAGGCGAAATGCAGAAATGCAGGTTTATGTGTGGATTTAGGTCCCTAAAATAGAATGGGTCAGGTCTGCACCATTTGGGGCATTGTACCAGTTATTCCTGATATGGTAGTAGAGGGTTTATGTGGTACAGTTGGAGCCTGTACGGAAACTGTCAGTAGGATTCTCGGCTTCAAGCAAGCTGTAGTGTGGACTTCAAACCTAACTTTTGAAGTACAAGTAGTACCTTGAAGTGTTATGCAAGGGAAAGAGGAGTAATAGATAGTCTCAAGTGGGAACACTCACTTGGGATAGGTGAAACGTTGTTGGAACCAAGTGTCTTGCTTTAGAGAGCAGATGGAACGAATCAAGAGATAACTCGTTAAGATAAGATAAGCCATAAGGGCTCTCCTTAAATACATATAGAGATGTTTGTATCTATGTATGTTCCTAGAATGTTCTAAGATATTCTAGGGAATAGCAGATAATGCTCTTATCTATGATAAAGATACTATTCAATGGAAATAAAGACTCAAATGATGGGTGGGAAAGATACGATGGGATTGTATCATTATGACCAATATGAATAGTGTAAGTGCCTCATGTGATAGATAAGATCACATGGTAAGATCAAATGATCTATGGGTGAGTTTAGAATGATCTGTTACTAATGAAGATTAGTAATGTTATTAATATGTAAGCATTGGTCATGCATCAGTCTAGTTTAACCAAATCATACTGATAGGGTTAAATCTCAACACTAACCTGCTCTGAACTTTGAACTTTAAATGCCTATCATGCCTTTTTTGTTCCATGATTCTTATCCTACCCCTTATACCTTCTTCTGGAAAATTGCACTTGACCTCGTTGCATATCTTGGACTATATACTGTCAATCTCATGGCCAAACAGATTGTAGCTGAAGCTTCTTCCCCTAACTTGAAAGCCAAATGGATGCCTGTTGAGATTATGGCCGTTGTTGACTACCTCCATGAGCATTGTGCTGAATGCACAGACTCTGGGAACTTCAAGGAAGCAACATACAATGCTGCCACTAGTAAAATTCATATCCACTTCAATGGTGTTGGTGGTATAAAAACCAGAAAGATAGTTGCATACAAGTAGGGTACTGTATGTTTTGCGATTACAATCTACGATCATTCCACACATTTACTAAAGAAAACTTGTCAGATCAAAGCCATATACAACACGATTGAGTTTTATCACAGCGCAACATCTGGAGTTCACTGGGATAATATGAGAGGTGCCAACATCTGTTATCGAACTCGCTATGATACACTCAGACTTACTTTATGAATGATCTTCTTATCTTATCTTATCAGATAACATCATGCGATCTTATCTAGTCACATGACTGGACTGTCACTTAGATCTTATCTATTACCTCTAGGTACATCACATGACCTGGCATGTGACATGCTGACACACAGGTCTGGGCCAATGACGTCATAGTCTAGGCAATGACATCATCATGACATCATACCTCATGTCCACCACATGGACTCCTAGTTTACTAGCCCTACATTGAGTACCCACACCTGCCCTTAACTGTATTCTACATACATATACGCCTCCCTGTACTTGATAGTCCTCTAGTCTATTCACTTGGTTCTTACCTAGTTTCCTACGTCTGAACTGCCTGAGCACTACAGTGGAGATGGCTGCCTTTCCCTTTTTGCCAGTTATGCTACCGTAAAAGGCATCCTCTCATGATGATCCCATTGTACTCCTCACTGTTTATTCTATTGACCTTGATGGTCCTCTTGTTGTAGCAATGCTCTGTAACAACATTGAAGGCATTGATGCAGCCAATGTCTGGGATAGGTATGTTGAACGAAAGGTATGCACATTTACTTCTTCTATCCATTCACTGGTGCTTAGATCAGTCACATCAGGGAAATGAAATAATGAAACTGTTCCGAAATAATGGCTGGGAGTACTATGAGAAAGTTCATGATATATTTCCATTGGGTGGTGCTACTGGTGGCATGGCATTCAATGCTGCTGCTCAGTCGAGTACTGCTTCCAATAGTGGGAGTACAACATTTAATGTGCCACCGGTTTCTACAATGACGGCAATGACTAGCACTTCCTTTGCCAATAATAATATAAGAATGTTGCTGTGACTCATTCCCATTATGACTAACATTTCTCTGTGATACAGACATCTTCTAATGGCTTGATCATAATGCCCCCCCTCAACTAGCCTCTTCCAATCCTGGAAAACCTCAGAGCAAATGCTCATTCACTAATATCTTCCAGGATCTTGAGGCTTCTACAGCTTCTCAGGCTCCCTCTGGCACTCCATCCTCTAATCCTCCAGTTTCCATATCCTCAAATATGTCACACCTCCCTGGTTCCTCTGGGCCCTGAGCCACTGGTGGGCCTTCCTCAACCAAATGTAGCAGAACATCCACCAGTAGTCACGGTTGCAATGACAAAGGGTTAAAAGTCTCCCCCACTATTGCTCTCACTGGTGTTCAAGGTTCAGTCATTCATCTCACAGAAACAATGAGAATAACATTTATGGATCCCATGATGGCAATTCAGAAGGCAACTGAGTCATTATTTGCAGATAAAGACATGCCTGTTGAGCATTGCTGGTTTATGCTTGGCCTTATGGGTATGACAAATACTAATAGTGTGGATGTATATATTGTTGAGATTTAACCTTATCACTACGATATGGTTAAACTAGACTAACGCATAGCGAATGCTTATGCAATGCCATTATTACTAATTGTCTATTAGTCACTGATCAGTCTAGACTCGCCCTTAGATTATTTAATCTTACCATGTGATCTTATCTATCACATGAGGTGCTTACACTATTCATATTGGTCATATTGATACAATCCCATCATATCTTTTTTACTCATCATTTGAGTCTTTATTTCTATTAAATAGTATCTTTATCATAGATAAGAGCATTATCTGCTATTCACTAGAATATCTTAGAACATTCTAGGAACATACATAGATATAAACATTTCTGTATGTATTTAAGGAGAGCCCTTATGGCTCATCTTATCTTAACAAGTTATCTCTTGATTCATTCCATTTGCTCTCTAAAGCAAGATACTTGGTTCCATCAACATTTCACCTATCCCAAGTGAGTGTTCCCACTTAAGACTATCTATTACTCCTCTTTCCCTTGCGTAACACTTTGAGGTACTACTTGTACTTTGAAATATATATCTATTCCAGACGCTGTAGAACACTAATCATATGTGAAGGACTTATATGATATGGAACACGGTATGAGCACTGTAGAGAGGTCTCAAGCTGCATGTTAGTATTCACTTGGGCTTGTATTTGTTTTGTACTATCATAGCTTGCTCTTTGTTGTTTTTGTTTTTTGTACACACTGTAATAATCATTCATTGCATTGGATGCTATGTCATATCCCATAAGTTCAGCTAGTGGAATACATATTCTATGTACATGTTTTTAGTTGTTGAAGTTTGAATCTCTATCCCATGAGCCTGAGTCTGATATATCTGCACTGCTACTCTCCAAGTCTGCACTAGTGGCTGCTTGACAATTTTCTATGATCTGCTGATAATCAGCTCACATTGCTTCTGCAATGCTATCATGCATGGCTCCAGTTGCACCTTGTGCTGGGCCATTTATGTCTGCTATGTGATCAGTGGCTGTGAGATTGTCCTTGTAGTCCTCAATATCCATGATAGAAATTTCAGCGGGTTCTTCATCAGCTGGGTTATGAATGCAAATGAAATTGTAAACCACACACAATGCTGATGGGATCTATGCTTGAATATTGAGGGAGTACTCTGGTGGTAACAAAAGGATGTAAAATTGTCTCTTAGAAACACCAAAGGCCTGCTCAATGACATTTCGTAAAGAGGCGTAACACAAGTTAAATAACTCTTCTTTATTTACAGGTCTGTATTAGAAGAATCAGTAGTTTAATCATAAAGATAGTTGTACAGAATGTACCATATATGAGCATGTCCTCACTTTGCAAGATGATAATGAACTCCATAATATGGAATAAGAAGCTTGTTGCACATTGGATATCTAGCATCAGCAAGAGGGTATCTCCCCTGTGATATAACAAGGCCATTCTAAGTCCTTGCATCTTCATAGACACAAGCATTAGTGGCAGATCCCTCCCAGCCAGTGAGAGCATAGATGAATTGAAGGGCAAAATCACAAGCAAACATACAGTTTTGTGGCAGGAATCCTTTGTGGTTCCAGTAGTTTGGTCAGAAATATGAAGGTGGAGTTGAATGGATATGGCTGCCATTGATTGCCCCAATTGCATTCCTAAAGTACAGCCAATACTTTGGATTATTCATGATCTTGGTAGAGATGAATTCGCTGGTAGGAAGTTGAACATGTCTTGTGTACATTGGTGGTGGGCTTGACATGATAGCGAGTATTTTTTGAAAGTAGCTATAAAATAATTCACTGGATGATGTCATTATTAATTGAACTCTGTAGCTTACCATGAAATAGTATCATTTGATTGTTGAAAGCGTTCTTCGACATGTCTAATTGTAAGGCTAGTTACTGACATATAAAGGAAAATTGCTACTTGTTCCTCAAGGGAGATGGATCTAGAATTCAGGTGTCTAAGATCCTGCAGCTCAGAGATGAGCTGACAAAAATGTGACAACGTGTTCCAAGCTTACAATGGATGCAATCTGGATGTCCATCCAATAACTCCTCAACCCAGTGCTGGCCAGATAAGATGGATGTAAGGTACAGGATGGGATCCTTCTGAATGACAGTCATTCCCAGAATATTAGTCAAAAACAAGATGATGTGATTCAGAATGCTCAGAATGTGTCGGAAGAATGTTTGGTGTCTCTGTGAGTGATCCATTATACTACAGTGTAGATTATGCTTTGTGTATTTCGATGGAGTATTAGGTTTGAAGTCCGCATTACAGCTTGCTTGAAGCCAAGAATCCTACTGTTCACTAAACATGAACAAACCTTAAAGTTTAGTCAACTGACAGTTTCCGTATGGGCTCTTATGGTTTTGTTTTTGTGGGAGATGGCAAGATTTGACATTTATGTTTATTTATTCCTGATATAGTAGTAGAGGGTATGTAGCAACTGCTAATAGCTAAATTCAGAATGTTAGACTGCTTTCTTGCAGTGCATAACTCAATTTTAGATTGACATTTATTTATTTGTATTGATTTATATGACCAATCAAGAAATGTACCACTACCTAGTGCATTGTCTCCTAGTCTGAGTTCCAATTTGGCAATGGTGATGATATAATTTTAGTTGAATTACTTGTTGTTAATAGGGCAGATAAATTGCACTCACCAGTGAAACACACTTTGGATCTCAAAGATGTCAACTTTGTTATCAGGGAGGGCAGGTGTCAATAGTATCTATCCCCCATGTCTGGGTTAGCTCCTTTACACAGTGATGAGAAATCCACTGAATTCAATAGAAACTACCCAGATCTTATCTTTGTTCAACAATAAGGCCTTCATATGGTGAACATTATTATGCCTGTTACATTAGCGAATTTACCATTTACTGTAGGTATAGCAAGGTCCTTATTTATACAGCTTGTACAATGATGTACAAGTAGCTACAGAGCATAAAACAAATGTTGTTTATTTATGACTCTGTAATGCTCTGTGATGGTTTTTATCTGCCTAGCAACTTAAATTAGTGATTCTGTAGAATTCTATACAGTACTGCACAAGTAAATCATAATTTGCCAATATATTATGTCTTTTTACTATTGCCCTAAAAGTCAAGTCACATAGCATGTTGAGATTTAACCTTAGCACTATGCTTTGGTTAAATTGGACTGATATATATACTAATATTCATGCAATACTAATGTTACTAATCATGTATTAGTCATTAATCAGTCTAGACTCAACCTTAGATTATCTAATCTAACCATGTGATCTTATCTATCACATGAGGTGCTTACATTATTCATATTGGTTATAAATAATATGATATTGTACCACTATTACATCATTCTTACTTATCATTAGAGCTATTACTCCTATTGGATAGTATCTTTATCACAGATAAGAGCATTATCTGCTATCTGCTAGAATACCATGGAACATTCTATAGACATATATATATACAAATATATCTATACATATTTAAAAAGAGCCCTTACGGCCCATCTTATCTTAATGAGTTATCTTTTTATTTGTTCTATTTGCTCATCAAAGCAAGACACTTGGTTCTACTAATGTTTCATCTTATCCCAAGTGAGTGTTTCCACTTGAGACTATCTTTACTCCTCTTTCCCTTGTGTAGCCATTCAAGGTACACTTTGTACTTTGAAGGGTTATGAGCCCCACCTAGACAAGTGGAGTTTATCTTTGATATTATGATGCCTTTCACCATCTTGTGTAATGAACATTGGTTTAATCCCATGATTTAAGAAATTATGGTTCCCTTCCTTTTTATTTATCAGGTAATTAGAGCAGGTACTATACTCATCTCTACAGATGATGTAATCTTCATATTCAATGGTGGTGTATTGATGTTCTTTTATATGCTGAAAACTTTTCACATTATTTTTGAGTTACAATCATCAACTAATTATTATCTTCTCAATTTTATATTCAGGACTCATGAAGTGAATGTAAATAACAAGAGGAGACCCACACCACCTCACACATTCAATCCTGGTCCTCAAGCACATCCTCATCCTAGTTCTATTTGTTCTAATCATCCTCCCACACTTATCCTCCTCAAAGGAATTCTACACCTCCTAGGATAATACCTAAGATAACTACTTGACCTATAATCAACACCTGAATGGTATCTCCTGGAGTACCTTTCAAGATCTCTTGTCTCATTTGCAATGAAGCAATTGAATGAGGAGAATACCATCATCATGGTGAAAGTGATTACCTGAGAACTAATTAGACCTCCCACCTTTTCATCTTCTAATTCTTACCACTCAGTTCCATCCTATCTACTGAGAGCTCCATATGGACTCACAAGATCACCCTTTTCCACTTTAAACAATAGCCTGCCTTATCTTCCAATCCTAGCACCTTCCCTTATTGACTCTCTTATCAATGAGTTTGCAACTTTCACAATTACCCAATTTCATACTTTCTCTAATACTTTCTCCTCTCTCTCTTGGCCAATGCTTCCTGCTAGAACCAGAGGAAATCCAGAATCTCACTGACAGAAAGTATATCATTCCTCATCTTAACTAACCTATGATGCTTCACAATGACAGACTATTGAGTCTAATGGATCAAGCAGTTGTGAAGGGAGTGCTCCTAGTCCTCCAACTCAAACCAATTTGTTTTCTGGGATAAACATTCTGGATCTAGAGAGAGGGGAATATGTGGTTCCCTGCTATCCTAAGGACATAGAATACTTCTGGATGGAGGATGCCTTTCTAGATGCTAGTGTCAATGTTGTCAATTACAATGTGCAGAGCGGCTGGGTAATTTTGGACAAAGATGATTTGGAGATCTAAGACATTCATTGGGAGCACTTTATGTTCCACCCACCCTCAACCCTACCATTGCTTCAAACTCAGCACTGCAAGTTAATTCACAAACTGTCATAACCACAGCTCTCATTGACTCTGGGGCTTCTGGTAACTTTATTGATCCTAGCCTTGTGTTATCCTTTTATCTTGGAATCCACCCTTTAAAGTGACCTCTAACTGCCTATAATATTAACAACTTCATAAACCACCAAGGAAAGATCAAATAGGAGATATCCACATGCATAACTTCCTTCTTACTCTCTGACAATGTAGATCTAATGGTAACTGCTCTGGGAAAATGACACATGATCCTTGGTCTACCTTGGCTCCAAAAATGGAACCCATCATAGACTGGCAAGTCAAAATAATCTCTATCTCTCAAGGAATCCCCACATTCATCAACAAGATTATGCTCTCCATCTAATTTACACAATAGGAGATCCTCAAAGAACAAAACCTCCCTTTTTGATGTCAAGACTATCAAGATGTATTCTCTGAAACAACTTTCAATGCACTTCCCTCCATTGACCTTATGATCATGTTATCAACTTGAAACCCCTCTTCATCCTAAATATTACCGAAATATACCCTTTTAACCCTGCAGAGAAGAAAGCTTGTAGGATTTTTGTTGAAGAAAATATCCACACTGAATGTATCATTCCCTTGAAATCACCTCAAGCTTTCTCCTTCTTCTTTCTTCCAAAAAAAGATAGGATGCTTTGCTGAAACTGGACAGGAACCTTTAAGAGCGTGAATAATCTAAGACAATAGGTTGGACATGCGATGAGATAGAGACGACTATTTGGGAACGTATATCAATGAGGACATGTAAGGTGACAATGAAGAATTTGAATGGGATATCAATGACATAGGCAAAGAGCATCTAATTATGAGGATGAGACAGCAATTGCTTGGGTAGGAGTCAAGAGTGGTATTCAAGAGTAAAGGGCCCCTGAGGGAGAGAATACAAGTGAATAGGACTGAGGAACAGACAATAAGTAGATATGGTTTATATATGAAAGTAAGGAGCTTTAGGGTAGGTCATCTGAGTCCTAAATAGTTAAGGGCCAGTGTGAGAGATAGAATGTGAGAGAAAGAAAGAAGCAAGATAAAGGAAATGTGTAGAAGGCAAGATATCCACACGGTATAACCTCATAGATAAAACGAGAGTCTGGACTCAAGGTTATGTGGTTTCTATGGTCATGTGCAGTGATCACATGACGAGGAAGAGTAAAATGTCACGTGATTATAAAAAAGAGGTAAAGTCAGGTGACTTGGTCACGTGACTGCAAAAGTGAAAATATGTTAAGTTTGTTGAGTGAAAGAAAATGAAATGTAGCATATAGGTTCTGAACTATAACACTACCCCCCATTCATCAGTTTCGAGGTCCAATCTTGAGTTGGTGAATTCCATATAGGAGGGACCAAAGGGAGAGAAGAGAGATGTAAATTGTTCCAGAGAGATCCTGTGGATAGGGCATGGTGCCACAGGATTAGAAGTGTGGAAGTCGTTGATAGTGTCTTGTGCATATTTCAGATTGATGGTGGGTTCCCAGATGCGATCCACCTTATCCCATCTCTTCCAATGGATGTGAGGTACTATAATTTTCCATGATAGAGACATAATTAGATGATATAGTCCACTTCGTGTTCTTCGTGACAGTCTTCTGTCATGGTAATGGTGTCAGGTTTAAATACGTTTTGCTTAGCTAGCAGGGCTTTATAAGGTTTTATATGGAAAATATTGACAGTGGGATGAATAGATACGGTGGATGGAAGGACAAGGATGATGGCATTAGGGAGGACGGTGGAGATACAGTAAGGGCCAATAAACTTCTGTGTGAGTTTATGAGCAGGGTAGGGAAGGGAGAGATGATCCATTGATAGCTAAATGAGATCACCAATAGAATACGTGGAGGCGTTGGAGTGCCAGAATTCTTGTGTGTGCGACTCCCAATCACAAGTTTTCTATAATGTCGCTTTGATTTTGTCATGGGAGCAACCAAGGTTTTTAGTGAATGACCCCTCAGGAGTCGTAGTGGGGGTTGTGGGCTCTAATCCCATGTGAGGCAAATAGTTACATGTGACAGAAAATGGTGATGTGCCAGTAGTGGTGGTGATGGCAGAGTTATGAGTGAAATGAGCCATTTTGAGCCAAGAGGCCCAAGAATCCTGGATCTCCTGATTAATCTGTTCTGTTTGTCTGTCCATCTGGGGGTGATATGCAATTGACAGCTTCTGCTGTATACTGAGGACTTTGCAGAATTCCTTTGTGAACTCCAAAACAAAGTGCAGTCCTCTGTCGGAGAGAATAGTGTTAGGAAGTCCATGGAGACACCATACATGGTCTCTAAATAAACAAGCTAAGTTCAAGGAAGAGGTGGTTTTTATACAGGGAAAAAGTATGATTTCTTTAGAAAAATGGTCCATAACAACCCCTATGGAATCAAAGCCATTGGAGAGGGGAAGTCTGGTGATAAAGTCAACAGAAATGTTCTCCCATAGATGGGAAGCAATGGGAAGGGGTAAAAGTTTTCCTGCTGGTGGCTTTGACAGCCCCTTTGTGAGGGAGCATATCTGACAGTGTTTGATGTAAGTAGAAATGTCTTTGGCAGCACTGGACCACCAGTAAAACTTTTTAATAGAAGCAATGATACAGTCACGGCCAGGATGGTCAGTGACTGGAGAATCATGAAAGATGGAAATAAGTTTGTTACGAAGGGAAGGGGGTATAAAAACAATGCCATTTGAATTTCTAAAGAGTCTGTCTGTTGTGTAGTACTTGTATTCGTTGACTGCATCAATATTTAACCTAGAAGATTTCATGCATAGTTTAGTTTCAAAATTAGAAGCAAGAGACATGGAGGAGATGGCTTGTACTCCAGTGGAGCCAAACCCTTTATCATTTTGTTCTGACTTGTCAGGAGTCTTTAACTGTATATTCTAGATATCCCCCAGTCTATTCACTTGATTCTTACCCGGTTCTCTACGTCTGAACCGCCTGGGCATCACAGTGGAGGGCTATTCCCTCTTTGCCAGTTATGCCACTGTAAAAGGCTCCTTACGACGTCTACACGACTCCTCTATCATTGACTTCACCATCGCCCTTGATGGGCAGACCTTTATTTAAGGTTGAAGTGATGCTCTGCAACAGAAGCCCAATCTATACATTGCCCTTCCTCTTATGTTTATGCATACTCATTTCCTCTACTGTGCCAAACATCGCCAGGAATATAATGCTCTTGAGTTCTACTGAAACTTCCAACAAGCCATACCATCTCCAGCCCCTACTATTGACTCATGACTTTGACCCAAATGACCAACCTCCCGCTGACAACTTCGACCTCACCTTTCATAAGTACATCCACTTTGAGGATCTCGAGGATCTCGACACTCCTGTGCTCGTTTTTGTGCCAGAACCTGCCCATCCTTGCACCCCCACTCCTATCCCTGCAGTTGAGCCCACTCCTGCTTGTCAGCAATGTGCTCCCTGGGTTAAGAAAGCTCAACATCCAAAATATCATTGACCTCTAAACTCAGGTCACCACAAAGTCTTTGTTCTTTGTTCCTGATCCCATCTTCGCTGTCCATCCCATCTTCACCAGTAAGGATGTCCAGCACTGCTCCCCCTGCCCCTATGTGGCAGGATATTCTTAACACTATGCAACAGATACAGCAACTGCTGCAAACATCCCTCTCTCTCCAACAACTGACTGCAGCTCCTGCCTCCTCGTTCTTATTTCCCACCAAACTAATCACTGAGCCTGGCTACTGGGACGGTAACCGCACCACCTTCTAATCCTGGTGGACAAGGATCAAAATCTGGGTTCAGTGCCACAATACACTGGACTGCTGACAAAAATCCGCAGCTGTCCTGCTCCACATGACGGGCAAAGCTGAAAACTTTGCCCACATGATGATGGCAAAGTATCAGGCCAATACCAACAATGCAGGTAGCTGGCCCACCTGGACAGATCTAAAAAAGAAAGTAGAAGAGTTCTTCCCCATAGACATCTTGAAAGAAGAGGCATATAAAAAATTCACAGAGCTCCACCAAGGGTCGATGCCTGTTGAGGTATTCACTCAACAATTTGAAGTGTACAGGATCAATGCCAGCATCTTTGCCATGGCAGCCAGCGCATTCTGAGCTTACAAGAAAAAGCTTGATTATAATATTTACCCCCAGCTGTTGATTCGAAACCCTGCCATCACAGATGACCTTGCATCATGGCAAAAAGAAGCAGTGGACTTGGGGAAGAAATTCACCAATATGTGATTGGAGAGGAGTAGCCGCCCTCTTCGGCAGGAAGCTGAGCCTCGGTACATGGAAGTCGGCTTGCAACCAGGTCACGGCACACCTATGGATACTCACACAGTTCAACAAACAGAAATGTGCAAGTGTTACAATTGCGAGAAGATAGGCCACCTCTCCCACAACTACAAGAAGCCAAGAAAACCACATGGCCATCCTGTCTTTGACCCCACCATAGGGAAAACCTGTTATATTCTACCTTGCTCTAACCTCTGTGAGATTGAACTCGCCCTAACTACCGGTATCATCCCTACTCATATCTCCTCTTCTTTCATGCTTTCGCCAGCACCCTCATCTGCCCCACTGTGGCAGATAGAGGAAGCGAAAGCTTTCTATTTCAATATGTTTATAGCATAAGCATGGCAGCTGGCTGCCAATGGACTAAAGGGAAAAGGCAAAGTCGAGTGAACCTGGGAGGTGCTCACTCAGCAAAGGACAAATTTTCTTCTTTTACATTTTCTTCTCCTTCTTTGTCTCATAATTATTTTGCTATCCTAGGAGAGATGGACAGTGAGATAGTTAACATTAACTCATCAAACAATGTCTTTAGTTCTCTTATGCCTTCTGAAGGAGCACCTTATTTGAGTGCAGCACCAGAAGTAAAACAAAGTGTGCTTAATTCTCCTGGAAAAAATAAAATTTTCTCTATCAAATCTTTTTCTTCTTTGAAATCCTCCCCAGCTAACCTTAACCTCAGGATTATCCCCAATGGCAATGAATTCGAAATTGCCACAGACATTTACTATAAAAACAATGACAAATGGCAAAAAACAACAGAAAAAGCTCTACTCGACTCTGGCATGTGCCAGACTTTTGTAGACAAAAAATGGGTACAGTCACTTGGTATTCCAACTAAAAAATTATCTTTTCCTCATTCCATCTCTAACGCCAATGGCTCAACATCATCTCACAGAAACATCACTGATTACGTTTCCATCATTCATTCTTATCAGGGACACTCAGAAGGTGCCAATGCCCTAGTAACGAATCTGGGTACTCACAAGATCTATTTAGATTATGACTGGTTTAAATGCCACAACCCCCTCATCGACTAGGTTGACAAAAACTATCAACTTCTGTTGTTGCGCTCATAACTGTGTTACAATCAATGCAGCAAACCTCATCTATGGAATCTGGAATTCCTCCATATGTTCTATTGAGAAAGGCCTCGCAGAAAAGGTACCTTCCCAGTATCACAAATTTCTTGACGTTTTCAGCAAAGAAGAATCAAAATAGATGCTGGTCCAAAAACCTTGGGACAACACTATCAATCTTAAACCCAACTTTGTACCCAAAAAGAGTTGGGTAATCCCTCTTTCTGACGCTGAACTAGACAAAGTCCATAACTTTATAACTTTCAAGAAAGAGAAAGGCTATACCCACCCTTCCAAGTCTCCACAAACAGTGCCAGTATTATTTATTCCAAAAAAAAACAAGTGAGAAACATCTGGTCATGGAGTATAGGTATTTAAACAAGGGTAGAGTAAAAAACTCCTACCCTCTTCCTCTCATTTCATCTCTCGTTGATTGCCTCAAAGGCACAAATAAATACATCTGCCTAGATCTGCAATGAGGCTATAATAATGTCTGCATCAAAGAAGGTGATGAATGGAAAGCAGCGTTTGTAACACCACTCAGAGCCTACGAACCAGTCGTCATGTACTTTGGAATGACTAACTCTCTTCCAACTTTCCAGCAGATGATGAACGACATTTTCAATGACATGTACACTGTTGTCATTGTCTACCTTGACGATATGTGTATTGTTACCAAAAACAAATCCAACAAGGAACACTCCAAGGTTGTTAAGGAAGTTCTCCACAGACTATGCAAGAATGACCTTTACACAAAACCTGAAAAATATGTATTTAATACTAACAAAGTGGACTTTTTAGGCATGACAGTATCAGCTGACGGTGTTGGTATGCAACTGAAAAAGGTCAACGCCATCCTTGACTGGCCAGCGTCAATCAAATTAAAACAACTCCAATCTTTCCTCGGACTATGTAATTATTATCGTTCATTCATTAACGGTTTTGGACAGATTGCCCGCCTCCTCAATGATCTCACCAAGAAAAACATACCTTATATCTGGGGGGAGGCACAACAAAAAGCATTTAATACACTCAAAAAACAATTTACAACTGCACCACTTCTGGCTTTTCCTAGCTCCACCAAGGACATGTGTGTTGAAACAGATGCTAGTGATATTACCA
>JBBPQR010000229.1:0-14488 GCA_038092615.1 Boletus sphaerocystis | reverse complement strand
GATAAGCGAGCTAAACGACGGTAATGTCGACAGCCGATACAACCGAAATAACCGAAACAGGCGAAAAAAGCGTCGGATACTCAAGCTTTCCCCCGCCGTTCTCCCGTACCTCTTTGATTGTTTGCCTACTGAAAGCTCAATATTAGATCTGGGACTGTTTTTGTTGCAAGCTGAACTGCTAAATGCATTAGAATGAGGCTATTTGCATCTCTTTATACTGTATGTACCCACAAATGCTCAACACAGGGCTGTAGGGGAAGGGCTTAATTGCAATCACTCGAGTACACTTCAATTAGATTGAAGTAGCAGCCCTTGTGTAGTGTTTTGGTAGTATTAGCCAAGTAATTGACTTGTTATGTAACTCGAGTACCCACTTTTCCCCCATGTATGGCGCAGCCATTTGTTTGGTCACGTTTGCTGTGATGCGCAAGAGGCGTGAGTTTATGTGTCCACTAAATCGTGTTTCAACAAAAATTGACTTCAAATTTTTTCACCAGTCAAGCCACATGGTTTTTCTATTCAATTCTCAAATTGGCGGTGGCTAATGATAGCAAACAATGGCAAACAACACAGTTGATGCAGGTGAAACAGGCATCACAAAGGTATACCCTATCCCACTCCCCCACCCGTTCTCCCTTAATTTTTAGATACTCAGCCATATATGTGTTGATACCATGTCCCCCTCCACCAGAACCCCACTGTCCTACATCCATTTCATCTACCCCTTGTCTGTTAGTGCATTGATCTGTTTACTTTGACCCTACTGCAGTCATCTTGCATTTAATGGATGGAGCACCATGTCGTGGCATTGTTAAAGTAATACTTGTATGAGAAGTGGGTAAATGTGATGATTTCAGTGTATGCAAGTGATTTCCTTTCACATTGCTGCATTGAATTGCCATACAAAGCATCAAATTGTGATATCACACCACATGACAATCTGAATGCAATAATTTGATGGAACTATATGTCTAATACACTAGATCAACCAGCAATTTCACAGCAATTCAACATATATGTCGAATTATAGTGAAAAACTGGCATATACATGCTTGATCATTGTATCAAATTCACTGCAATTCAACATATGTGCCAAATTGTAACAACAAGGTAATATGGTTTGTGATAGTATAGTATATTGTATGGGCACAATATCAGTCACTAAGACTAATGATGTCATCATCATTGGGAATATACTCTGCACCATTGTGGCACATCACCCTTCCACCCCACACAAAATGTCTGTCATACACACCACTACCACTTGCAACATCAGCATTGTCCCTAAATGCTTCCAGGCACAACTGAGTATTCCCAGCAATCTTGCATTTGAGGTAGGGGCAACATGGCAGAGAGCTTGGTAGCACAAGTCTATCACCCTTCAGCTTTGGGTGCAACATGTCCAGGTTTTCAAGAAGGTTGTTTGTGCCCATATCTGTTCAATAATGTTGGAATTGACACATGGTCTGCATTGACACGCTACACAATCATATGTACTAGCTTACTCAGCAGTCATAATCACAATGTACTCACAATAGTCCATGTGATTGATCAGTTGCAATCAATCCATCAGGCTCCCACTTTAAAACCAATATTGCATCATCAAATATAAGTGTCTCATCACCTCTTTCCAACATCCTTGCCATCACACTAAGACCAGCTGCAAGAATCGATTCCATCACACAATTCTG
Organism: Boletus sphaerocystis; assembly: GCA_038092615.1. NCBI lineage: Eukaryota > Fungi > Basidiomycota > Agaricomycetes > Boletales > Boletaceae > Boletus > Boletus sphaerocystis. The sequence goes on along the minus strand of JBBPQR010000229.1, from coordinate 12,797 downwards.
TCCAGCATCTGTGGAAAATGGTATATTGTCCAGGTTGCATGTCAGTTGATCATTTAGCCCCACCATGCTCTCACAACACATAGGACTTTTGAACACCTGTCAAGGTGCTTCCATTTGATCACATTCCTTGAATAATTGACACCACAATTGTATGATGCAAGATCCACAGAAAGCATGTCAATAGCATGATCACACCATTGTAACATGCATCCTATACATGCTCATAGTCAGTCACATAATTAGCAATACAGTTGGGACCATATGAAATGTGATCACTCACATGGATTTAGCTTGAATAAGTTGATCCATTGCCTTCACGGTCCCAAGATCCTCTATCGTGACCACATGCCCACTCTCACTCACCATCTGCCCATCCTTTTCTAACTCCAACTTTCACATCAACTGCTTCAGCCTTTCCATTCTCCATCACAACATTCCCTCTGCCAGTATCTTCAGACTGTGTGTTTTCTGTTCATGTATAAGCAGCAGCATGGTAATTAATGGACTTTACTTACATTGTCCTTGCAACAGCAAGAGCATCATCTGTTGCTGTCATTTTAGCTTTCTATTCACATTACCAGAGCTGGACATATTCATGTGCAAGTTGAAGGTGAAGATATTGGATAATAGTGTCAATGATGGCTTATATTTATATGCCCATAACAATAGCAACACCATGCCACATTATTGTATGATATATATGTAAATATAACCCCTAAAATGCTACAATACTAGTAAAACAACTTGTTGCAAATAGATAACAATGACAATTCACTGTGATTTAACACACATGTCAAATTGCAGTGAATGTACCCTCATCATGTTGCCAGTATATGGTCAGTATACACTACATTGTGCTTATGTAATTGACACATATGGCAATGCAACCCCTCAAAATGCAGCTGAACCCATTCTTTACCCTATGAGTATTAGAAAAACAGAGTAAAATTATCTCAATGCACTTCCCTTTTGCTTACATTTCAGGGAGGACTTCCCTTGGGAACTCCTCAGCACCACTTCACGGCCACCTTGGCCTTCTCACTATACATTAGAGTCTAGGCCCTGTTCTCACATCCTGTCAAACCGTGATCACAGCCTGGATGCCCTGTAATCTCCAGTGTGAATTTTCTCACATCTATTGTTAGCATTTACTGTTCTAGACTTGGTCCATGCACTGTTGCCTGCTTTATATAAAGGGTGCATGTGCCTTGACTCCCCTGCTTGTGTACCTAGATGGTCTGATGAGGCTATTGCCAAAAGCAAGTGTGTGGACTTAGGAAAAGTCCACACTACTAACCTGTGGTACACCCCATCTGACAACACCAGTCATCGTTGCTGCCCTTGCTTCGCTTAGTCAGCTCCTCCTCCTAAACTCAGTGCTATGAAGTCTCACCCTCACCCAGCCATGATTAAGGTCAACTACAATGCTGAGAAGCTACCTGCTGCCAAGGGGGCTTTTGTTTCACTTAACCAAAAGACCCAAACACACCACCATTTTACCTGTGATGAGCTGACTGACAGCAGCTTTGCTGTTGTTGAGTGGGACAGGTGGTGAGTTGGCCACTTTATCCCCCATATCTTTACTTCACTCATCACCTGCAAGTAAGCCCGCTGTCCTTCTTGACAACATGGACCAGGTTATAGGGATCCTTGGCAGCTGACCCTTGTGCCCTGACTGGGACAGCATGCACCAGGAAATTAGCTAACTTCTGATGGAGGCTGGTTTGAATGCTACCAAGGTCTTGAAGCATAATTGCAGGGGTGCCTTCTCTTCTTTTAACTTTGGTGTTACTTATGGCGGCAGAAGACAGGTCAGTACTCTTTCCTTATCAGCTACCTAGTTGCTGACTTTGGCAGGAGCCTGGTCAGAAGTCAAACAGCCCCAAGAACTGCAAGGAAAGAGCAGATCAAGCAAGCTTTATGTGCCAAATGGGTAGCTGGGTTCATGAGCAGTAGGTCTCCTAGTGCCAACCACACCTATTTCTTGTACTTACCAACGTTTAGGCTGCTTCACTCTATTTTCTCCAAAACTTTTCAAGTACAAAGATACTCTAATGCAATTTTTCTTAGGCCACCCAGATCTGAAGCACGTCTTTGTGAACAGTGTATTCCCAGCTGCTACATTCAACTGCAGGGCACAACTACCATCTTCATTCCATCTGGGACCCTCTGTCATGGCAATACTGCTGTTCTTCCTGATGAGACCTGCCAATTGTTCACACAGTACTGCCCTGGAGGTTTGTTCCACTGGGTTGCATATGGCTTTAAGCCTGCAGAGTGAAGAAGGAGGTTGTTCAGTCGTTTCAAGATGACCATGAGGAACACTGTCATCAAGCTGTTGCCTTGTTTTCAAAGGTCACTAAGCTACTAGAAGACCAGTGTATCCTGACCATGATGCAACCCCCTTCTTGATGGACTGCTCTTCCTTCTATATGCACTCCTTTCAAACCTTCTCCCCACAGCTAAACAACTCCTTTTAATGCCAATAACTCCTGTTGTTTCATCTTCTCCTGCTCGGCCTTATTTTATACCCTTGCTCTCAGCACTCTTTGTTTCTAAAGCCTACAATGGAGGTGCTGCCTTAGGAAGTTGAAGCTCTCCATGCACCTAGGGGTGGGTGGTTCCTCTCTGTATCCCAGGTAGCTACAGTATCTACACATATGTGGTTATGAAAAGATTTGAACTGTGTTTGCACCGCTCATGCAGCCCTCAGAACAGACAAAGCTCTTGACGTGTAGTGCATATAGCCTTAGGTTAGTTAAACTGAACCTAGCTGTACATAGACAGCATGCTGCTCAACCAAGCTTCATGGATTATCATTGCACCCTTATTGGCTTTTACCATTGCCTTGTCATCCATGTGTTGGTGTTGCAGTCACTCTTCTTTTATGCTATCTTTTAGCCATAACCATTGATGCTACCTACTTCTCCCTATAGACCTTGGTTCATGTGGATATAAATAAGTCACATTGTGTCCTTTCTCTCTTCCCCCTTTTCTTACTCTCCCCTCATACAACATACCCCCTAACAGATCAAACTGTTGTGAAATCCCTTGCCCTCAACCTTTGGCACAGCATTTCTTTTTCTGCTGTTGTTAAAAAGCACGAAATCAACATCAGCATGCTGGATGAGCAACAGTGGTCTGTCCCTTGACAAAAGCTCTTCTTGGAGAAAAACACATTCATCACTGTAGTGGAGATTCAGATACTTTCCTTCAGGTTTCTTGGTCTAACAGCTCATTTCAGGGTGCAGTAAACTGTACCTCCTTGAAGTCATCATCCGTTCTCTACAGCAAAAACATAGGTGTGCCTTTATGGTTGCTGTGACAGCAACGGCTGGTATGGCTTTCAAGCAGGACCAACAGCATATTACTTGTTCTTTTTCATGCACAGCCAAACTCAAGCCTTTTACCTTTAGGGCAAACTAACTCATTCTTGAAGGCTGGCCTAACTGGATTGGAGGCAACAGCCAGAGATGCTTTGAAGTAAATCAAATCTATTACTATTATTCAGCCCTTAGGGGAGGGGGGGGGCCTCTCCAACAACATGGGAGCCAGACAGTCCACCAGCTGTTGTATCAGCCAATCCATTGCACCCTGGCCTAGGATGATGGGCAGAGAAGACATGGGGCGGTCCAGGTGTGCCCAGAGGGCCTTGAACACTACCTATATCCTGTGGACTTCCCTTGACCAGCCCAGACTAGGTGAAGAAGGGAAATTGAGTGGGAGATTGATGGTCAATGTGACACTCACTTTCCTACCAACATCATTCTGGCAACTTCAACTTGTTTTTTCCAGTATCTTTTTGGGGTGTATCTTGCTTGGGAAGCATTTATCAATAACTCTACATATTTAATGTGTTTATATTAATGGCAAGTAGCGATGAATTTGCAAGCCGCATCAGTAATACAGTTGACTTTCCCATACTGTATATGGTAGCAGTGTATAACTTTCATAGTGTATGGACTTTTGGTGGCTCCCATCATGGGATGCAGGAGAATATATAATACACAGTGATTATTGTAATGTATTGGCTACTGTATGACAATATGTATTATGAGATATGCTTCAAAGGGATGGTGGGCTGCTGGATCGGAGTAAAATTGACAGGACATGGCAGACAAAAAAAAATAAGCTGTTCTAATGAAGATCTACCTCCTGCTTCAATGGCCTCAGGCCCTGCTCCAAAGCGCCAGCTACGTCCTAAGCCCCTGCCATACAAGCGAAAACCCAAGGAAACAACATTGAGACGACAGCAGGCCAGCTATTCTCGATTTTCTTCATCATGTTGGTGCCTTCCGTGCTAAGCTGTGATACGAGGACATCAAGAATGCAAAACAAACAACTTTAGATAGATTCATAAAATCGAAGTAGTGGAGTTTTTGTCATACCGTACCGCACTTCATAATTAGTCAGCCTCTATCACCGTGGGAACTTTTTGTCGTAGTGTATTGGAGAGAGCTGGCCCGAGCGTATACAGTATGAAAAGTCGACTGTACGTATCGCGTGACCGGTCTCACGGCGTGACGAAGTCAACAGCTCATTCTATAACTGGCCAGTAATATTCTGATTTCCTTTCGAAATACCTGGCAAACTACATTGACGCCCGCGGGCGATTTGAAATTACGTGGGTTGATCTTGAAAATGCACAGAGACGAGATCATGAAGTCGCCCCACGATGTGGAGCTGCCGAGCCCGCTTCATCTGGTGTGTACATGTTTACTTTCTGTGTTCTTACCATGATGTTCGTGCAGTCGATTCGCCGTCACTTTTCCCCTCATCTAGATGAGGAAGATCAGGCCGAGGAAGAGCAAGCCTCTCGTGACCAGGAAGAATGCGACAGGGATGCCTTGACAGTAGAAGAGCGCGAACTTGCTGCAAGGCCCACTGACGCCGGCGACTACAATAAACCCTGGGACGGTTACCGCGCCGCTCAACGACTCTTCAAGGACGAAGTTGACGACCTCGACAACAAATCCAGGGACAAAACGAACAAGAAGAACTTTGGCGCTCGCACAAGGGCCCTCCGAGAATGGTGGAACACTCTTCCAAAGGAGAAAAGGACCGAAGCTGAGGCTGCTGCGGCGAAATGGAACTCTGGTGGAGCGGACAAAGAGAAGCAAACAATGTACCCATTATTTCTATTTTTCGTTCTGTTACTGACATGGTTCTGTAGATACCGGAAGAAAAATCTGAAGAAAGAAGCCACGAAATTCATCGACGCAGTTCGACGCAGTATGGGAGTCCACGCGGTGATATTGGCCGGATATCAGATGGGAAGTGGGGTAAGAACGACAATGTAAGTTAAATATTTGCTGGATGCGGTGTGTAACTCATAAAATCGGGGCGGATCAGTATGGAGACGGATCCCCCTGAGGGCCGGTCAAATTTATTCTCCATTTGTTCTAGTGACACAAAGGCTTGGGCAAGGCAAGGGGCGGAGCTGTTGATCGATTACATCGATGGTAAAGGTGTGCATTCGTCATTTTACATATTGTAATTTTTCAATATCCTGAAATCTAATAGATGAGTACCCTGGGTCGGACGGCGAGGGTAATGACGACATTCCTCCAATCGCCGTAGACATAGAGGGTCATCCATTGCTCCCAGAAGACTCAGGGCTGGCCCACAAAGCACGTCAGGATGTGGTGCGCGAAATTTTTTGCATCGCCTATGGTAGTGTTTTTATTCTTTCAGAATGCTAAGTTACTAATTCCATTAAATTCAGCACGGGTCACCTGCGGCCCCAAAGTCGCCGTACCTTGGCTGCTTCTCACCAAGTCCCCTGCAGAATATCTTGATATGGAGTGCGTCCCCGCCAAGTTCGTGGTCACTGACCCATCCCAGTTCACTAAGGCAATGTTGGACCAACTTTGGGAGCACTGGGCTAGGCGTGCTGAAGCTGGGCTGCCCATTGTTCAATTCCTCAAAGCAAGGTCGGACGACCGCCCTTTCAGTTTCTCACGAATGGAAAGGCATCCTCCAGCTCGCAAGCGGCCCTACGTGGAAATCGAGGATTCGGAGACTGGGGACTCAGAGGACAAGCTGGACGTGCTAGCAGTAGCAAGGAAAGGTAGGGTCGCAGAGGAGGATGGTCGTTCGCCGTTCAGGCGACAATATAGCCTGAGGCCCCTTTCAAAGCCGGCCCGTTTGTCTACCCCCACGGTGCCCGAAGAAGGGAGTCCCGCAGCAAATACAGACAAGCGCATTCCATTTTTGCAGAGTCTGTCAAATATCTCAGAATATGTCAAGCTTGTCGACGTTCTCATTTCCCTTCCCCATTTCGTGAGTATTTTATCATTGTCGACCATGCTTTTAGTTTATACTAGTCATGACTGGATAGAAGACCTTTCCTTTGCCAAGGGGAAATATTCCGGTTTGGGCAGCCTGGAGCTGGTCACACAAATACCTACCCGAAGATCTCCATATGGTCCGGGACGAATTTCGCATTGCTAATTCCGCACTTCGGAAAGCCAGGTTTGCGGACCGCAACCAAGGTATTGTAGTTGTCTTGGGGCTTGGTCTTCTCTTGCGTGAATGCTGCAGGGCAATGGAGGTGGAGCCCGATTCCAACGATAAGCCTTCCTTTCTATCTTCCTCACTGCTTGGAGTCGAAAGGGCTGAGGAGGTGGTTGATTCCATCAGAGAGATTCGTCGCAGGTTGCAAGGTGAGGGAACTCCGGAGGAAGACGGTAGGCGGCATAAATTGAGAATGGATGAGGAGGCACGAAAGGAGTTGGAGGCGAAGAGGGAAGAAGGCCCAGGGGAGGTCGCGAGAAAGGTGAATAAAGAGGGACAGCACGAAAGAAGTGAGTCAACAGCAGGGACACATGCCGAGACGGCGGAAATGAAGGGTAAGGGGAAGGAAGGTCGAGGAAGATGGAAGAAGAGGTCAAACAACAATCGGTCACCTTGCTCTAGCCTCGAACGTCCTACCGCTATCCCCTCCCGCAAACAGGTTTATAGCCCCGCCCAAAGAAGGTCCAGCAAACGGGTGCCGAAACTAAGCAAGAAGTGGCACCGATCCGACTATGCATCATATACGTAAAATGTGCTTGTATTAACTTAAGCGCCGCAGTCAACACTATTCCCTTCGATCATTGCTGCGGCTCCCAACGCCATATTGGATTGGTATATTTACAGTTCAGCGTTGTACATGTATGGATGGCCCAACTATGGTAAACTCGATGGCCAACCATCGGCGATGCTGAGCGCTACATACCCATAACATTAATTCTCCACCATCGAAGGTATAAGCTTCTCCGATCGTGGCTGACCATTTGGGGCATTCTGGAAGTACTGCGGAAGCCAACGGAACTGTAAAGGTGGCGTATACGGTCAATGATCCTGTCATCGGTGCGCGCCTTTTAAAATCTTCAATGGATCTCAGACAGCTCGCGCTGGGATATGGAGGTCAACTCAGAGGCGGCGACAGCTGGATCTGCTCTTCACGGCATCATTGCTGTTGTAGCCAGACATGCATGACGACGACGTGGTTGGGTAAGTAACGGCAAGCAGAGAAAAAAAAATTGTGTGCGTGTTTGTCGTCGTCGTCAACACGCATGCTTGCGCCATTGTTCGGCGTGCACGAGGTAACAGAAGGTTGGTAAACATCGGATAAACCGCTGGTAGCTTCGAGTACGTACTTTAAGCAAGGTTTCTCTCGATTCATCATCCTTGCGTTCTATTTAGTGGCACAGCTACAGTGTTAGGGATATTCAGAACAGATGAAGTAACTACCAATCAGACGAATCAAATCACCTACCCACATTACTAGTAGATCTGCTCGTAGAGACATTCTCATACGCAAGTAATGCTTGTTCTGCCTCCTAAACTCTGTGATATGCTTGCTGTGCCAGGCAATGTTGGCATGGATCTATTGTATCCGTTGATGCACTGTTAGTAGTGACACTGGGACGACAGCGACGCGTCGTTAGTTGTCATCATTGCACACGCACGTTGGGCGACGGGATACGCATGTTTGGATGTCGTCGTCTTGGTGGTGCGTGTGTGCGACAGGTCAAAGGTGTGGTGCCAGGGCGGTGCGTGACGACGATGTCGGCGACATGGCGGCGCTGTTGACAATATTGCCTTGTCGTTGCTTGCACCCCCAGATCCAGTGGGGAATCGAAAATAGCCTTGTCACAGTGCGGGAATATCCATGGTATGCATGATGTGCCAGTGACTTTGCATGTTTGACCTTGGTGGGCTTGTGCAGTGACGTCGGGGATACCCCATGCACAAGGCATGGTAAGTGAGTCAGATCTATCGTTTGGAGAGGAAACTTGGGGCGCTCGTTAGATTTGGGCATGCAAAGATCCGAGAGATGCTCACAGGTTGCACACTGTGGCCTCATACGTTCGAGAGCAAGAGTCTCTAAGTACTTGGCTACTGCTTCTCTCTGGTTATAAGGGCGAGGGAACCGTGGCCAAGGCTGGTTGACAGAACGATGAAAGATAAGTATGAAAATAAATTACTGCCAGTGAAGCCTCCGCCGGTCAAGTTGGTGGCAGTTTAAGGGACGTATTCGGCATCTCCAACGGCAGTCACGCTGCATGCATTTAAACCCAGTCAAAAGGTACTAGATCCTCGCTGGGATACACCCGCAAAGGACAAGAGGTGGTGAAAGCGGGGAGAAACATGGTCCGGTTGGTGTCATTGTTCCATTGCCCGGTTTGTGTGACGCGTCATCACCATCTCCGACGCCATCGTCGCCAGATCCGAATAAGAGAGACACCTCGGGCTCCCAGAATGGCAAAACTAATAGTGGTCCAACACAGACACGGGTAGCATGCCTGTGCGGAACTAGCAGCAAACAGTATATGCCAACTAAGTGCGAAAACCAAGTACCTATTTGCTCATTGTCGGGGCAACCGGTGGAGATCGTCTGCGCAACGACCTTAGGGAAATTACAATAAAGTGCAAGGGGCGAAACCAACTTTCGCTCCTTGCTCGTTGAACGCTGACGTGTTACATGTGAACGAGGTGGCGCGGCGTATGCAATGGCGTGCTAAGCGCCGCTTTCTGTACGACTGGTCCTGGGGGCCAGATGTAAGGGAAGCGGGGCGTTTGGATCCACTGTATGAGCGGTTTCGTGATGAGAGCTGCATATTTCTCGCTCAGATGAGTTTCTCAGTGAGCTACGCGTGCGTTGACGGTTGTCGAGCGCATGTGTAAGTACGTTGGCAGGTTGCCAAGCTAGGTGTGATGTGATAGTCGTGCGTAGTTTGCAGGAAAAGAAGGCAAGGAGGAAAAAGTGTGTGAGTAATTGGGGGGAAATGATTGGGGGGACATACCGTGTTATTCGTCTCTGATTGTCTGAGCGAGGTTGGGTGAGGATGATGTCGAGCGTGTCGCAGAGGACGTCTTCGCTGATAAGAGACGAGTCGAAAGCTCTCGAGGATGTGATGCAGTTGCGCAAATGTCAGCGTTCTTGTCCTTGGTGGGTGGGAAGCGCGCGCTGCTGGTTCCAGTTCCTGGGGTTCCGCCGGTAATACTATGGATGTTGACTCCGCCAAAGCGACCGGATAGTTCTTAGGTAATCTACATAATGTTGAACGTTGAGCGCTATGAGCGTTGAAACGTTGAAGTGCGATAGGTCAGTGTAGACAGTGCGTCGCGTTTTCTCCGTTGCCGCATGGTGACGCACGGAACCGGAGGATAGCATGTGACGGCTGCACCTTTTGTGACGGTGGACGTCGAGAAGATTAGCACTTGCAATAACACAATACGTTCAACACATTCTTTCATGCGTGAGAGGAGCAACGTGTTGGATGCCCCAATGGGATAGTGAGGGACTCTGCTCTTAATTCACGGAGGGTATACAGAGAATGAGGTACATTGGATGTTCAAATTTTGCGTTTGCCGACGCACCAGAGCCCAGACTACTTGTCAACGTTTTCCTCCGACTTCATATCAGCTTCCTTTCCACTGAGGATCTTCGCGATCTAATCTGATATCTCCGTGTCGCTACTGTCGTCCATTCGAAAGTCCAGCCTGTTTCTTTCACACTGGGCCGAAGGTAACCTAGGTTAGCTGAATGAGATCTTTGGTAAGCATATTTTTTTCTCACTCTAAATGACTCACAAGCCTGGACGCTGGCCATGGAACAGAATTGTTTTTCGGTCCCAAGTCATTTGTGAGCTCGAAAGGTTCTATGCATTGCGATTACGGTGCAAGACATTCGGTAAACATGCCTTGGATCGTTTGGGCACACGTCTCTTGGATTTGCGTGCCATTATTGTCGAAAGACGATGTGCAGTATGTAGACTATGATTTTTGATTTTTTTTTTGAGCTTTTGATTATTCAAACGCGAATTCGCAGTCGAGACAAGAATTTCAGAAACAGCTGTATTCGCAAATTTGACGAGAAAAGGGCGCCTTCTGAATCCTGCTCTAACCGCAACACCAGGCGGCCCTTCAACAGGCCGTCGGCCTTCAAGCTTCAAGCTTCATCTGTGCCTCTCACCGACTCGCGATCGCACGATTGTCTTTCTTCATTGCACCGGTGTCACGTTCAGCGTCGGCTGTGAGCAAGCATCCGTATGATCATTGGCCAACATGCCCCGCGGGTGTCCAATAACTCGTTGCTTGACTTCTCGTCCACTGGAGGTAATTGAGCTTTAGATTGAACGAGGTGTTGAATGCTCAAGAGATCTTTCTCAGCGTCCAGCTCGTGCAGGTGAGCAGCCAGGTCAGCCTGAGATAGAATGCGTTGCCGGGTATTAAATTCAGACTAGTGGCAAGAAATGAGGAACGCTGAAAGACCGGAAAGCGATGGAACAAACCAATCCATCGCTACTCTCTTCGATGGACGAAAGGTGTCCGGCTAGGACTAGACTTGTCAGTTGCTACTCAATAATATCTCCTTGACGCCTGATTTCATGGTACGCACTATTCTATCATATGGTGGTATCGCGGGTGCTGAAGCCGTTCAGATTTGATTGCGCCATACCTCAAGGCCCCAACTGGTTACCCCGAGACACTGACTACGGATGAAATGTATTGTTTCTCACGGGAACAAACTGGCGCAACGCCAGCGGTTAGCCCGCATTCTAGGCAGTCGGACCCCGCCTGTCCTACGTTTACATCAAGCAGAACGACGCCATCCTGCAGTGACCTTGGCATGATATCCACCGCTGGCAAGGTCACGCACGAGGACAATATGATCATGCTTTGCCTCCATCCCGTTGCTTCGATCCACTGTATATATAACATCTGGAGTCAGGAGTGAAAATAGGACCGCGTATATACCTTGTTCGTTGCTTGGGTGTCCGGGGTTTTTTTTTTTTTTGTTTGCTCTTTGCTTCCGAGCATTGGTCCCATGCTTCATTTGCCCGTGCAGCAGAAAAGGTCATAATGACGGTTCTAGAGATATGATATATAGCCGATCTTGCGCTTCCCTGGGGGTCCGACGGTCTTGAAAACGATACAAGCAGATTTGAACACCGGGTTACAACCGTCCGTTAGGCAGGAGGTAGAGTTCAATTCGCTCTCGCGCTCAATACTCAGCGGTCCGTCCTAGAATTTCGCGCGGAGTCACATCACCACCTCAATCCCTAGCTCTTTCGCACCGGCAACCAAACACCAGCAGATCACCAAAATGCATTTCTCGGGTGACGTGTACACGCCCGACGTAGAGAACATGCCCCAATGCTCCGTGAGTGTGCCCTCAACTCGCAAAGAAGCAGGGACAAGTGTTCCGATATATTCATGAATTGCGATGACGAATTTGGCTCACCAAGTTGGGGAGATTTCTCGGCGCCCGATCGCGATGCAGGCAAAGAGTGAAAAGGTGGGGGCTTTTCTTCCTCAAGGTGCCCTCGCCCCAATCCAATGTTGGTGCGAATTCTAGAAACGCCACGTTTCATCTATTAAAAACTCGAGGAAGTCAGTAGATGAACTGCTGCCAGGCCGCGTTGTAACGGCTACTGCCAATCAACTAACTGGAAATGCAGATATCTCTTGTGAATTTGTGCAGTTTTTCCCTTTAAGAGTGGCTTGGGATCGCGTGCGGGTCTATTGGCCAATGAGAGACTCGCAGAGTGTCATTGAACAAGTGCAATAGACCGGCGCAGGTTCCGGCCGTTGCGCGCTATGCGCGTGTTGGTAATGCTGGTTGTTGACCCTGTAAGGTAATTGCGGCGGCTCTGTTGCGAATCCGCGCATGTCGAAAGGTCTGTCGCGTGTCCTAGAACGAGTCAGGGTATAACGTGTCACAAATAACAGTAAATAAACGCTGCGGTGTATTAAAGCCCACACCTTCGGCGCTCCGTCGCTACTAAGTACTACCATGGCCTTTACAACACTACGCTTTGCTTTGCTTGTTGCTCCATGCACTACACATACTTTCCCGCTATGCAGGACTGCAGCCTGCATACTGAGAAAGTACTAGTAGGATAAAAGGTCGGTTCCGACTCCTTTTTTTTTGCTGATTTGTTATTTTTATGGAGGTCACAATGTTCGGTGCCCGGTGACGGAGGCGCAAATGTACTCCTCACGCTCTTGCAATTTCTATGGACCTGGCGGTGTTCTCATCGGGGCTGGTTGGTATTTCGCTCAAGTGTGTTTTACTGATTCTCTTCTAAGCGTTCTGTTGAGGGTGTGCGGTGATGTGGGTGCAAATGCACTCCTCTCGTACGTTCTATGGGCATGGGATTGTTCTCGTTGGGACGTGCGGTGATGTGGGTGCAAATGCACTCCTCTCGTACGTTCTATGGGCATGGGATTGTTCTCGTTGGGACGTGCGGTGATGTGGGTGCAAATGCACTCCTCTCGTACGTTCTATGCGCTTGGGATTG
>JBBPQR010000228.1:0-14501 GCA_038092615.1 Boletus sphaerocystis | reverse complement strand
ATGGCAAGATGTGCACTTGCTTGATGAAGAGCAACTTGGTGAGGTGCAAAACACCCTCGACTTTGTCGGGCTTACCCTGTTTGATGAGTGTATCGAATTTGACGATGTGTATGCTCTTTTTTTTTAAAAAAAAAGGAAAGGCGTTGGATGGTTAGCGAGCGAGTAAGGAAGCAGGGAAGAACGCTTTGAGGATGGGCAATGTTATGATATCAGTCTGTATGGCCACATCCGAAATTTGACCCGGCCAGGGTTGGATGTTTCTTGACAGTCCTGGAATATGGCCGTACGACCGATCACGACAGCGTCGCTCAAGGAGCTCAAGAACACCGTCATAGGAAAGCCGTCCTCAGGGCCTGCCCTCACTCGCGATATCGCCTTCGTACATTCTTGCGTTCCCGCTGGTACCTAGAAAACACATTCACCCCCGATTCAAGCGTCGTAGACTGTCTTGATCATCTACCCACGTCTGGGGAAACCTCGTCGCTTGCTGTACATACTCAGGCTGGACTCGATTCGAGTATTGTACATCTATGGGTATCGTGCTTCGTATGCTTGGGGGAAAGAGAGGATGGATTGTGTACTTAGGTACAAGTGTACGGTAGTGAGTGAAAGCAGGGTTGGGCAAAAACCGAAGGTTTTTCGGCCCGAAACTGGGCTCGCACTGTCGGGCAAAGCGAGCTGTGAGGGTGGGATGGGACACCGAACAGCTGAGCTGTGCCGAGACACGTGCCGAGCGAACAGCGTCGGACAAAAGGCGATGGGTCAGGTATTTTGTACGCATGCTGTGAGGGGAGTGGCGGGTGGGTGCAAATGAGTGACTATGCTAATGCTGGGGCTGCAAAGCTGCGAGGTTGGAGCAGCGAAGTGGAGAAGAGAAAGAGACGAGCGCCACTTGGCTTCTCACGCATAGACTAAATCCTTTGCAGCCTCGTGCCTCGGCTACCTAGGTCACCATCATCTTTGAGGGAGCACGCGTCACGCTGACTCAGCCGTTAAGACAACCCCGAATCACATTAATTAATTGCAACTCCACCACAATTCGAACAGTTTCAAGGATAGCCGATGGCAAAAAAAGCGGCGCCGAAGCTGCAGAACACGGTGCGTATGCATCTGGACTGGACTTGAACCAAACATATAACTCACGTTTTGTAGCTAAAAGCCGGAGACGGGTTCCTACTTGATCAACAAGCGTCAATGGCTACTGGAGTCGACCCGAAGGTCGCTGAAAATAAAAGGAAGGAAGACGAACTGAAGAAGGCATTTATCGGGTACGCGAAATGGGATTTCCTCCAGCATGAGACGAAGTTCGGCAACTGGAATATGCGTAACTTGAATAAGGCGGAGGTCCAGAAGATCCTTGACTCGTTCGCTGACCTCGGATGCAATCGGTTCGACAGGCAACACCTCATCCCTCTCGTTGTCAAGAAGCAATATATCAAAGAAGCTACGTATCATACTGAATTCCCTGATAATGAAGGTCTCCGCATTCTAGAGCTCAAGTCCGATGTTCCGCCTTCGTACCAGGTAGCGGCGGCTAGCGGTCAGCATCGCGTGGACGCTTTGAGGCGATGGGTTGCACAACAGACTACGAAGGCGAAGGTGATGCAGAAAGAGGTGAAGAAAGTCAAGGCTACTCCAGAGGATGCGATAGGAGAGGGTGATATCGCGTTTTACAACCAGAAGTTGAAGCCGCAATTGGACACCGTGACATCGATTCTGGCACACGGAGGTTGTTGGGGCGTTGCCATTTACGATGCAGGTACGTGCATGCGGTATATTTGAGGGGCTACTATTGCGTAATCGGATGATATCCTTGACGTGCATATTGTCTGACGGACGAGTACTACATGCGCATTTTATCCAAGTCCCGAAATGCGCACACCTAGTACTAATATATTATATTATTGCAATAGATACTGCGAGTATCGAGTCCCTGCAATATCTTTCAACGAATCAACGCATGCATGTTTACAAAGAGACCCCAGAGGAAGGTTTAATCCAAAAATACCAAGAATTACGTTCGCACCCCGACAAGACCAAAGTGGAACCCCCTGGAGTGACGAAAGGCAGCATATTTAAGCAGTGGGAGTTATTATTGCAAGACTATGTAGGCAAACTCCTTGGGCACTTAGTTGACCTCGGTCCACACTTTCTGCTGGCGAAATCGTTCAAGCTGAGTACATTCCACGAGGACATGATGTCACCATATGGCGGTGTGAGCTCCAATATTCTAAGTATATGAACATATGATAGACTATTGAATTTCAGGTACTTGCCTATGTTTGTATCGGGACAATTGAGCGGTTGCGCCTGTGTTTCAACACCGTCAAGGTTGAGAAAGAAGACGTTGTCCACCTCGAAGAACTATTGAATGACAACGACGGTCGCCACGATGGCAGGAAGCTCTTGAATGAGTGGCTGAGCAAATTGCGTTCTGCCTCATTCGTCCCCGAAGCATTGACAACGAGTCACTTGCACTTGCTCAACGAAGTATTCGAGAAACACTATCACATGGATTCTAGGACCTCTTATCAGATTGCCAGTTGTGCGCATGGATATGCGACATTCTCATCTTACCGACTTGACGCCGCCCATGCTATGCGTCAGGCAGTCGCCGATATCGAACAGAATACACAACTTGTGACGACATTGAACTCCGATGTCCTAACAGCCATGCGCAACGCAGAAAACAAAGTGCGCCTTGTGCTCATGGGCAAGTGGCATACCAACTACGATTTCTCAGACTTTCCGTTCTTCACTCGGTCGTTCTATACTGTCATTCGTCGTAATTTGAAGATGATCAATCGTAGTCTTTTAGAGGTGAGTGTAGAGTACGCGTCATATTGTTGCGTGAAGACTAACTATCCTTTTAATGTTTAACAGGTTTCATCTTGGTTCTCCCCCTTTGTTCACTTAAGCCATCTCCACACAAGAGAATGGATGCCCGGCTCTCCATCTGCTGACATGATCCGTGCTCTTCTCGCACACCCGGCATGCGACACTGACAGACGACGCGGCGCTGCTGCAAATGTAAGTAAATGAAACCAGTCTCTTATCGTATACCCTGATTCATAAGTCATAGATTATATACATGATTTTTGACAACTACCCGATGTTTCTCCGATTGGAAGGACAGCTTGCAACTACTGACGTCCCCATCCCTCCTGTCCGTCAAAACGAACTCGAGGCGATGTTCGGCAAAGACAAAATCCCTCGCTCTGCGCAGAAGAAGCCCGCTGGTAAGGGCAAAGAGAAGGCGAAGGTAGACGAGGATGACGACATTGAGGAATTTATCGAGGATGATGATGACGAAGAAGAAGAAGGGGACGAAGAATACTCACCACTGGCCGAGGCACAGCGAAGGCATCAGAGAGAAACCCGCATCCGAACTCGTCAGGAGACTGCCGAACGGCTCAAAAGCCTCAGTAATGAACTCTCAAATGTTGTGGCATTTCTTAACTCGTCGAGGAAGGTCAGTGCTGGTACTACCCCGAAGGTTGAGTTTGGTGAAGTTTGGAGCCGGTGCTCGCGGCTTGCTGAAGATACTCTTCCCAATTCCTTCCGCGGTCAGTCCCTCTTGGCGTTCCATACATTTGAGTGGGGTTCCATGACGGGACCATCTCGCGCACGAAGCATGCGCAACCTTGCGCGGATTGTCATCTTTCTCGATGCGATGGTATCACACTATCGGCCTCGTCTCCTCGAAGACAAGAACAGCGCCGCTGCCGCCATCCGCTTCCTTATGGAGACACGCCTAGATCCATACCTCGACAAGGCTGTCAAACTGAAAAACACGCAATCCCGAATCGCTGTTTCCGGACTCATAATTCCGCCCACCGAGACTATTATCTGGCCGGATGAACTCCCGTACAGCACGGCCGCTTCGCAGGAAGTGTTCATCTTCGAGGACGAAATCAAGGCCGCACGTTCTGTTGATATTCGTGCACGTCAAACAGCTGATCTGCAACGGGTCATTAACGCGATAACCTCAACTCACATAATCTCCGCTGACAGGTTCCGCAATTCGGATGCACGCGATATCCAGTTTGACGACCGAGTTGCAGCCACTTTGAATGAATTCATCGAGGTACGCATACAAACTTTTGCATTATAATGACCAATATTATTATAAGGCGGTACAACTTAATTGTTACCGGCAACGCCATCTTGACGTCACCCCAGCCACAGACGATGGCTGCGAACTCCTTGCATCTGAACGTTTGCACGTCAAGATCCGCGGTCAATCTGGCGACGATGAAGACGAAGATAATCACTGTAGTTCAGGCACCTTCATCCTTCGCAGCCGCGAGGAGATCGCCATATTCGCGAAGGCTAAAGCTTCCCCGGAGCGAATGGATGTCAGCTCGTCTCTTCCTCCGAGGAGATTAGAAGTCTTGGATGCCATAATGAACGACTCGTTTACAAGCAGTGACAAGAGCAATACCAACGATGCGGTTGATCCAAAGGGCGCAGTCGTCGATTCAACGCCGAGCATGATCCGACGTTCCGCAGAAAATCAACCAACGCAACCACTTGGTACGTGCATTCCTGATATTTCTGTAGTACCTAATATATTTTTCAGTCGACGAGGTCGCAGAGCTCGAGGTACTAAGTAAGTTCTACCATTCGCATTCTTTGATCACTTTACCATTTCATCCAAAGCACCTGCTCAACCGGCCCGCCCGAACACCCCAGAAAATCACGCAAAAGACACGCCTAAGAATGCGCAGGGTGAGTGGTTTCATACTAGGTGTTTTTGAATGTACCAAACCCTCGATGCTCGTGATTCTCCAGCGCAAAACCAAAAATCCGCATCATCCGATCATATCGTGAGTGGTGAGATTGCAAATGCAACGGGCGACCAATCGCGCAAGCGCGGAGCGTCGGATACGAGTGTACGTTGTAAGTTAACATTTTGAATTCATTTTCTTAAGTTTTTCTCAAACCTTTGTTCAACCACAGCTCAGCTACAACGCGAAGTGAGAAAGCGACCGAAGGTTTCTGTTGGTACTACCGGTAACAAGAAAGAGATCATCCGGAAGGCTAAGCACCAATGGGGCTGAAAGGTAGTGCTGTAACCCTCTCGCCAAAGACCAAGGTTGAATAATTTTCCATGTCCCCGCGCGTTTTTTGTATTTTCCGTGACCGAATGAATTGGCTTTGTTCCGTATTTTCACTTGAGTTAGTGTAGAACTTCCTCCGTTTCACAGGGAAGTCAGCAACTTAAGGCATCCTCGGTGGGATGTGTTTGCATGTACAACAGCCTCTTGCGAATAGTCTGGTGACCAGCCTGTCTAAAAAAGGTCAGCGCGAGGCCATCAGAAGAAACACAAGACCCCGATAAAATTTACTACTTTCAATTAGCACATTATTTATTGCAAACAGTTTACATTGTCATATATGCAACATATTCAAATATGCTTAGACGACCTATCTTCTGAGGACAGACTAACATTGTATCAGAAATACAGGGTATTGTATGGTCTGTATCATATTTATTATTCTGCTAAAGCTTGAATGTACATATATTACATTATATTGTTTGCCCAATGAACACAATAAATATGTTGGTTTACACTATTCATCTGAGCTTTGAATTCCTGGCAATAATACATCTATCAAGGGCTCTTGTTTACATGCACATTGATTTATTCCCAAGAGCTTATACTTAATATGTTGGGTTGTTGTCTCAGGCCACACAACTGCAGTGGCAAAAGATCTCAAGTACATTAGAAACAGCCCTAAACCATCAAAGCACATTATGTTGATCCAGGACAAATAAGTGCAAAGTTAATTTATTTATTCTTCTACAGATGACTTTCCTGCCACATCTCTCCACTCTCTTTCAAGGCATGATGAGGTTAATGTTGAGCAACTGTGGACATCTAAATATGATACAACCACACATCTCAGATGACACGAGTTCTCATCAAGACCCAGCCCAACTCATGCAACACCCTGCTGTGTCTGCTCTCTCCTCAGAGGCATGACAATGATGAGCAACTATGAACCCCCCCCCTCTACTGATGATGCAAGTTCTTATCAGTACCTAGCCCAACTCATGCAACACCCTGCCATGTCTCTGCTCTTTTTTCCAATGACGAGCAACTATAGACATCCAACCACTACTGATGATGCAAGTTCTTATTAAGATCTAACTCATGCAACACCCTGCCCCACACTCTCTTCTCAAAGACATGATGATAATGAGCAACTATGGACACCCATTAAACCACTACATGATATGGTCCCCCTACCAATGACACAAGTTTTTATTAAGACCTGGATCAACTCATGCAACACCCCACCTACTCTTTCTGGCTCTTTTTAGAGGCATGATGGGGATAAGTGACTATGAGATCAGACACCCAATGATGGCTAGTGTGACCAAACAATGATGACAATGATAATGCTATTGTCACAGGTGGTCTACCCAAGCAGCAGCCAAGCACAAGCACAACTTCAACTCAGACACAATGACAAGGAATTAACACAACAAATAACGACAGCTATGATCAAACAATGATGACAATTATAGCATTGTTATCACATGCATACCATCAAGCCCAACCACATCAGGAAAAAGCATTTGTGGCTGTAGCGGCCTATAGCACCCCGCATAGCTATATAGCTGATGTAGCACTATGTCGTCACTTTGTATACCACATCACAAATGATGATCTATATAGACTATTGTAGCCCTACTGTAGCACTATCCTACATCAGCCATTGTATACATCTGCTATGTAAATAAACATTGTCAAGAGGTCATAGCTGTAGCGCACTGCAAAGAAATTCACACAAGAAATGTTTATATGTAGCTATGGACTTAACATGCATAGAGGGGACGAGAAAACAAATGTGATTAGGATGAAACATATGTGTAATGATCACAGTGATAAGGACTTCCCATGCAACATTGAGCCTGCACCAGAGCCTCTCGTTATTGATGCCAAAAGCGCATGCATTTCGCCACAGGCTGTTGACGGCCATGGCATGTGTGCGGAGGCTCTAGGCAGTGTGGCTCATTGCAAGGTTGCTCGCAAACTAATGGAGCAGGTCGAGGATGGTCTCGCTTATGACATCATCACAGTAGAGTGGACGAGGTATGGGGCAGGGCAGGAGAGAAGCAAGCAAGTGGTCAACCTGTTTGGTGTAGAGGAAAGTTGACAACTGAGGAAAGACATCGGGTGTGGGGATGCACAAGGGGACCACAGGGATGGATATGGTAGATCCAGGGACATCAGGGCGAGAGATGTTTTTAGGATAATGGGGATGTTCGCACAGTGAGTCGCCAACATGATATTATGAAAGGGGAAGAGGGTCATGCATTGTTAGAACTCCTGAACGGCAAACAAGTTGATTAGCTTTTTCATGAAAGAAAATGACGTGATTACCATACCGCATTATCGTTGCGCCTATACCATTTGAACATGCGATGATCTATGTATTTGTTGGGGTAAAAATGTTGAGCCTCTGCCAATGTGTGATCTTGGACCCATCGAGGGTTGATGGCTCCATGTGGAAATGAGGGGATGAGGTGATACTGCTGTACAATGTGGTCGACTGGGATGACTTCGGTGTTTGGGAGTCGCTGCCTAGTTGAGCGGCTGAGGCGAAACATATGGAAGTTGTTATCATATGTCCGCATTGGCTTGAATCAATGGACATAGACAAGTGGATGGGGGTAGTTACCAAGGTGCAAAGGGAGCTTGAATAAAACACGCACTTCCACTACACGGAGGTCTGTGAATGCAATTAGTTAGGACGTCACTATGATAAATCACTCACTGTGTAGTGTTTCTTGATCGGTTGAATCCACGCAGTCCGTTGCAAGGACTGTGTCAAATCTTGCCAAAGTGGGGGGTTTGCAGGTGCCGTTCAAGTGCAGCGGGGGAGCATGAATCCTTGAGTGATTTTTTGATGGTGTATGCTCGTTGGGTGGTAATAAGAGCACCAGATTAGTAAAGATGTTGAAATGATCATGGATGGTTGGTACGTAGGATTGGTGTCCGCCAGCATTCAATGTTCCCAGAAAATCTTTGAGGGCAGTGAGAAAGGACACTGCCCCATGATACCGTTCTAGATACTGAATGGTTTTTTTTGGGAAGATGAGGCTTCAGTGCAATGCGATACTGGATAGGAGTGGGGACAAGTACAGCTGGTGTGAACTTATCAATAGAGGATGCAGGTGATGTTTGCTCATTGTCCTCAGAGTCTCTAACGAGTGAATGAGTGGTACCATTGCGCCAGATTAGATATTGGTTGAACCAAACGACTGCTTCTTGTTGTTGTAGCCATTTGGTCATTTGGATCATATAGTCTTTCCAATTGCTGGCAGCATAGACCTTCTTGGCGTAGTCGATATGGAGGCGCTCCAAATTTTCAGTATTAAGTCCGTCCAGGCTGCCGAAGTTCTTGATTGTATCAACATAGTGAAGGAGAGAGTGGACCTTTGGGATGTTGAAGTGTTTGCGATGGCCTAACTCAATAAAAACATCTTTAGCCACATGAAAGTTAGCCAAAGATTGCTCCAAAGCTTTGAGGGTGTCATCTGTGTGAGATTGGTACTGTGCAAGATAAATAAAATCAATTACACTGCAAGCAGCGTGGAGAACACGAGGTTCTGTGGCGATACCAATGAGGCCGCCGATAAACACTTGTTGGAGTTGCTTGTGCTCAGTGCCAGTCCACTGTTGGATTTTTGATATGCTATCTTTGAAATGTCGAAGGCCTGGAAAGATTGGCATTGCACGAAACCGAGCGTCAAAGTCAATTGAACTAGCAATGATGGCACACCATTTTTTCAAGTAGTCCTTGAAGACCCCTTGGTGAAGCTGATGCAAAATGTCCGAAGAGATGCAGACAAATATGTCGGTATGAGGGAGATCAGCCCAGAAGGGCAAGAAAACAGGCCGAAGGCCCTCAGCGATGAACTCTGGGGGGTACTGGTCAGTGGCCTGAGAGTGAAGCGTTTGTTTGGTTAGTATTTGGTTGCGGAGTGCGAATTGATCGTTTGTTCCTCGTTGGTTTGGATGCACAAGGCACTTCAGACAGCGATTCTCAGCACAGCAGCCCACAAGACACTGTTCAGGGTGGTCTGCGATGTAGGCTGCAAGGATTGGGAATACTTGTCGAACTCGCCTATCTGCACACACAATCTCCATGCCATTTTGGCCTGCCGCAACAAGGGGCCGAAGGAGCTGCTTCATGCAGTAATGGAAGAGCTGGTAGCTTGTGATGGAATTGTCCTTGAAAGAGGTGAGCTTCGAGACAGGCAAGTACCCCAGCAAAATGGATCCATGCTGGGATGGCTCATAACGGACTTTCTTAGACAGGTTGCCAATGCTGAGATAAACTGGCCAAGCGGTCTTGTCGCCCTTAAAGCGGGAGAGTTGTGTCTTGTCTGATGCAATAATCACTGGGGCGATGGTAGCACCAGATGGCAGGCGTTCCTTCATACACGGTTAGGTATGTCGTCACCACTGTCTTGGAGTTCTTACTTGGGTTTTCCACCACCAATCCTCTGTCCACATCTCATCATATCGGCGATTATGACCTTCTTGATCCATGTAAACTTTCTCTGGTGCGTATGCCATACTACCATTGAAGGTAGGGTTGCCTATTAACTCTCGAACACAGGCGACAGGATCTTTCATCCACAACTCAAGCTCCTCTGACTCGGTGTCGCCGTCAAGTTGACCATCTGGTCTGTTGCCTTCAACTGGCTTAAGATCACCGCAGGTTTGAATCATTTGGCAGGTCCATTCCGGCCCAGTAGGCAACTGATCAATGAGCTTCAAGAATGTGTAGCTGCTGCCAAAGGTGGGATGAATGTGATTCTTTGTCTGCCGAAAGGTATTTTTTAGTCTCTGCTCTCAGGTAATCAAGTATGTCCACTTACAATTGGAAGCTTCAGAAAGTCATCAGTTGCACGCTGGTTCACATTTTTGATCAGCCACCGTGCCAGCTCCCATTCATCCCAATCGGCATACGGTGCATATGGACCTCTTTCCATGCTGTCCTGAAATATCTTCATCTGTTCAAAAGATGTCGCATTGGTGCCAAGGATGTCAGCCACACAATGCAAGCTAAATTCCTTGGTGAACCGGGGAAACCTCGATTCCTGGGCCCTATTACCTCTATCCTCCAAGTCTGCCAGTGACTGGTTGGTATTATACCGCAATGATATGTTTGTGTGGTAAGGTTCTTCATCACCATCTCTGTCGCCGTCATGGTGGGGCATTTGTTCTATTGACACTGCCCTCTCGAGTACTGAGTTGTCCCCTAATTCAGGTTGTGTGGCTGTTTGTTCAGCACAAGCGTCCAGCTCCTACTGTGCATAGCAATGCTGGGAGTGTGCGGTATGTCGGCACAAAGCTCCTGCGGTCAAAAAGGTTCGTTTGCAATACTTGCACAGATTGTGCTGATGCTGGGTCCTTTGGGGAGGCATAGGTGTTTTGGGCGATGAGTGGGGCATGTGGTGACTTCAGCCCCATCTTTTTCTTTTTCTGCCATACTCGGCCCGACACATACCTGCAGTAGTGCCCTCATTTCAGCATTGCCCCTGCCCAGACCGTAAGTAATGTTTCATTACTCCATCTCTGCATTCCGCTGAATGCCACCACCGATATGCAGGTCCATAACTGGACAAGCTTGTAAGTTCTGCATTCCGGTCCTGTAGGACTATTGGGTCCATGACCCTTATTTTAACATTCCTTCTCATGTCCCCATCAGGTTGCTCAGTTCAAATTACCACTCATGGCATCATAATTGTCAATGCAAGGTCCCCGTCATTACTCAGCAGCCATTCAGTAACAGCATATTTAAAGTATGATTCTTACATCTCAATGCCATCACCCAGTTACTCACCACTCTCTGATAGTTTTGCTTTCATTCACCATCACTCATTTGCCGTCGCTCGCACTCCTTTTACTGGACTATTTTCTAATACCCGTTACCTATCTCATTTCTTATCTCTTCTTATTCTTTTTCTAACCCCTATTACATCTAATCATTTATAGATTATGCCCAAGGTTTCCAATCAAAGTGTGTAGCCGCAAAATGATGCACTAACGGCTGAATCTTTGTCCAAAGGCCGTGTCCCCCATGTCCGTCGTCCAAGTGAAAAGGTTCAGGTAATGCAAGGTAGACCAAGAGCAAGAAAAGGCTGCTTAAGAAGAAGAGGATCTTGCCAAAGCAAAAAGGCGCGAACAGCGTATCCGCAAGCGTGCCCAAGTTGTGAAGGCAGCACAACAGGATCCCCTCAAGGCCCAACCTACTCAAGGCATGACTAATGTCGTCCCAACTGTGGTCGACCATGCGGTACATCTCATCCATAATTATTTGCTCTATGTAATAACATTTTGTCTTCTAGTTCTTGTCTTGTCCCATTGGTGGCAATGGAGCTGCATTGGCCCACATGAACCTTTCGAACACTCCACTTGTTGCACGCTGGGGCATTATCCCTCCCATTCCTGGATTAGACCACACTGGTAGCGACAATGTAGAGGTATGTACTGTATGTAACTAACCTGATTGCTATGATTAACTTGTTAGGACAGCCCCACCACGTATTCACGCTCGTCACCCCAAACCATTGCGTCGAACTGAGACACTACTTACTCTTCCCAATACCGTTAGTACTGATGCATCCATCACGATGCGCAAGAGGGCACGTGAGCCCACTCCCGATCATGGATGGGAAAAAGAGTAGGTCACCAAGATCACTTCAAAAGCTATGTTGACTCGAGTTTCAGGTGCCACTCTGATGCACTGACTACTCAGCCGCATCCGAAAAAGCGAGTCTACCGAGTCATCGAGAGTGATGATGATGAACCACCAGTGGTTGCAATGGCCACTGCCGAAATCAAACGGCGAATGGCTGTCACCTCTCCGTTGTCCATAGGTGGGATGGCAACTACATTGCTGCCGACCCAATCAACGGTTCTGAACCACAGCAATGAACTTGGAGGTAAGCTTCCAGCAGGTGGTCCAAAGCCTCGTCCTAAGGCTGGTGATTATGATGGGCCCACACATCGCATCCTTGACACGGCCATTCAATTCTATCACGCTATGCTACTGACAGAGACACCTTTTCCTGAGCTGCATGTCGAAGTCGAGTGGGTAAAGTTGGCTTGGAACTTAAGCTGCCAGTACTATGGGACCGACGTTGAACACAATCCAAACATTCTGAAGCTGGCCAGTGATTTCTTTGTCTAACATGACACAAACTAAATATCGTTCAGATCACAGCACGAGCTTCCAATCTATGTGGACAATTCAAAACCAAGGCATGCTCCATCGTGACGACAACATTTGGCTTTGAAATGAGTGCCAGTACCACTGCACAAGAGTCGAACTGTAACCTCTTTACGGCGCTCAAGTCCAATGCAGGATTTGTGTACTGAGTAAGTCGCAGTCCAACTACTTCAAGACGTGCCCATGCTACACTCATTGCCCAACATCCAGGAATTCCGACTACCCCTTGTTGGTATTTATAGAAACAAAGGAGTTCAGCAAGTCATCAATGAAGTGTTATTCAAGAACAAGACTGACAACAGAATCAAGTGGCCTGAATACTATCAGCCATTCCCTATTGCAGGATACGCTCTGGCACTCACGGTGGTAGGAGTCGTATGGTTGTGGTGTGATTGTACTAACAATTATGGAACAGATCAAGTGTGCCATTGACGAATGGGCCTCGGGGTCACGTGAAAGGATCGCATTCACTGAAGATGTGTACATGCCGATTTACAATATACACCTCGACAACCTGGAATATTTCCACAAGAAAACAGTAAAGTTAAACATCCTGCCAATGATCATGAGGCAGGTCTACGACAACGGAAAGTAAGTGAATTTACCATCATCCACACATTCACTCATTTGTTACAGGTTGCATGCCGGTGTTCCAATTGCTCAAATGGTGAACAGTATTACTATATCAGCTGCGGTGATCAAGGATGCCATCAGCGAATTTGATGTCAAGCATGAGCAAGGTGCTGCTAACAAGATACAGGACTCTGATGATGAGGCGTCAATGGATGAGGTAGTTCCGGATCATGTTGATTGGTTGGCTGACTCGGGTGGTGAGATGAAAGGGGAAGGGGAGGAAATTGATGGGGTGTGATGGTGTGGTGGGTAAGCTTTGTTGCTGCTAATAGACGCATAGTATACCCGGCTGCTATAAGATGCTGTATAGTGTCTGTAGACAATACCACTGTGTGCTACAGTTTGCTACATAAAATCTTTTTTGAGTCGAAGCCGCTATAGAGTGCAATAAAATGGAGGAAGTCTATATAGTCTACAGTTACTATACATGCTACAAAGTACTATGTCGAATTTTGCTTTTTCCTGATGCACTCAGGCTAGCATAACAATACAATGTCTATGCGTTGATGGGATGATGAGAAGTCATAATTGACACGATATAGTTGTGTTGTCCTATTTTAAGGGGTATAATCCAATTGAGTAAGGGTGACTACAGAATAAGGGTAACTATGATAACATAAATTCGATACCTACTACTATGTAATTATGAAATGCACATATGCACCCATGGTGAATCTGCGGGTTGTTGAACTAATAGCAATGAAGAGGGTGGCATTCCACGATCATTTCGACACCTCATATGTAGAAATCGGACCAGTAGATCACAAGATTTGAATTGAATAATCGCAGTCATTGATTTGCTGATCAATCAACCAGATATGGAGTAATTGCTACTTATGTAAGGAAAACAAATCAAGCAAAAATCACCAACAATAGACACGCATCCAGACCAGATTTTGACCATAATACAAGCAGAAACAGACCACAATAGAACGAGATTTTGACCATAATACACAGATGACCATGACGAAATGAGACAAAATGAGCGCTGTGCTATACATGACCAAACGACAAAACAACCGAAAATGAAGCACGATTCACACGCACCCAGACGAGATTTTGACCATAATACAGAGACAAACAGACGACGATCCAAGCAGAAATTGACCGTTACGGTGACAAACGTGATTATGGCTATATATGACCAAACAACAAATAGACCCAAAAAGGGAAACGGTGACCATGATCAAACAAATAATAGGTGACAAATCACGACCCCCCACCGAGTCGGAATAGCGTTTCGTAGATGTACGCAGTTAAGGTTGGTCCGTTAAAGGTCGGCTTGGAGATCATATCAATAGACAACAATTACGACACGACCAAACACAGCCAAATGACAAATCAAGCCAAATCAGACGATAATTCACACACACCCAGACCAGATTTTGACCATAATTCACACACATCCAGACCAGATTTCGACCATAATGCAAACGACCACCAAACAAGAAATCAACCGTAATCAACACAGATCAACATGACAAATCAAGCAAAAATCACCAACAATAGACACGCATCCAGACCAGATTTTGACCATAATACAAGCAGAAACAGACCACAATAGAACGAGATTTTGACCATAATACACAGATGACCATGACGAAATG
>JBBPQR010000227.1:0-14508 GCA_038092615.1 Boletus sphaerocystis | reverse complement strand
CCACACTCGCGGCGATCTCCCGTCGTTACCAATTACCAGCACAGCTCAGGCTTCATCCCGCTCAAGCCATCACTCTGAGAGCAAGCACAAACATTCAAGGCATGTACGCCCTTTGCCATCGCCTCGCTCATCTCACACGCCCCCGACAGCCGACGTCTTCGAGGTCGCTTTCTCTTGATCGTCCTTGTACCCTTGCTGACCACCGCGTGCTCAGTCTTACGTAGGTGGTCTCTATCTCGATCAGGGTCTCGCCGCAGTCGCAAAGTGGCTCAACGTGCTCTTCAAACCCTACTCCACCGACGCATACATCCGCGTTCGCAAACAACACGGCCTCCCTCCCCTGCCCACCCCAGTGTCTTCCCCGCTCGCCCCAAGCGCGAGCATTTCTTCCATCTCTTCTGAATCCTCCACTTCCGACACTGCCCCGTCGACACCGGCCCATTCCACCTCCCCACCCACCTCCGACACGGCCCCGTCGACACCGGTCCGCCGACAACCCCATTACCTCCCACATGCGTCGGGCACACCCGCAACGACGGGCCATCTCGCCTTGTTCAACCAACAGGTCCAGAAAACGAGGCGTGAAGTCGAGTGGGTGTATGACGACTCCGAGGCAGAGGGGACGATCACGACCCCTGTCTGGTCCGTCCGCGTCGAGATCGACGGCGAGATTTTCGGCCGTGGAAAAGGCAATACAAAGAAAGCTGCGCGCAACGAAGCTGCCAAGGAGGGTCTCGTCCGCATGGGCATCTTTGTATGATGAAACGGTCCAGGGTTTGGAGTGCCAAGGTATGTGTCGCGCATCATTGATCGACGCAATGCACTCATGTTGCTGGACAGGTCTGCACACTGCCTTGTGCATAACTTCTCCAGACTCCCGCTGGTGGGGGGTTCGAACGTCGGCATCCTTCTCCTGCGTCGGTGTGCAGAAGTGGTGCATGGGCTGTGTCATGTTTTCGTTCATCGTCCTTGTCTCTCAGATATTCCAATATCCCCGTGTTTGTCAACTGGATTGGCTATATCCTACTACCCGGAATATCTCTCGCTTTTTTCTGTCCTGCCATGTATATACTTGTCTAGTTGATATCCACAAGGACGGTCCTGTTCTCACCTAGCGTCCATGATCACTCCGTCCCTCGGTCGACCGTAGAGACACCCGTCCGAGGTCGTCCAACGGAGGCGCACCCCATACGAGCGTCTTCCTCGTCGGGTCCAACAAACGAGGGAACGCGTGATCAAGCACGGGTGCAAGCACACCCCGGGGTCGGGACGGAGCGGTCGTCAAACGTGGTGTCGAATCTGGGCGAGATTCGCCCGTACTGTGCCCAAGCCCAAGGTCCTCCCCGTCGACCTGCCTCCCTCGCATCATATCCCGTGCCTCGTCGTCCACGTCTGAGAAATCGTCTTGCTTGACGGCACGAATGGAGTATGCCCATACCGCGGTGGCGAACCCGGCAAGGACGAGTCCAGTGATGGCATTTTGGAGGCGAAAGGGTGCGCGGGCGCGGAGCAGACCTGGGGACATGACCTGAGCATGTCAGACAGGCCGTGCGTACGCGGCGTCAAACTTACATAGCTACGAGGTCGGTAGGACTTGGCTGCTTGCTTGCGTGGTAGATATCGGACCTGGTCTTGGGACATGGTAAAAGACTGGTGTGGCTGTGATTACAACAACTCGGTAAAGAGATCACTCCCTCGACGCAAGCAACTTTTGCAGTCTCTCCAACTCTTTTTCTCGTTCCATCAAAATACCCTTCCACTTTTCTTGCTCCTTGACAATCTTTCCCCGCGCCTCTTCCAACCGCTCCACTTCTTCCTTTTCCATATCGCTCGTAAACTCTGGTACACCCAACCGCTTCGTTTCCTGCAACGAGGCCGGATTCGACGTGTGAAACGGAATCGGTTTCTTGGTGCTTTTAGGGAGTGGCGTCGGTGGGTGTGCAGTCAGCAACGTGAGGAATGGCTGGAACGGATCCGTAAACACGATCTCGTCGTATTGCCATGAATGCACAGGACCGAGCTTGGCCGCGTTCTCAGGGGAGGGAATGTCAGGCTCAGGCGGAGAGGACGCGCCCGGGACTGGAAATGTGATGGTCCAAGGATGTAGCTTGAGATGATGATACAGCGTGATCGCTTTTTCGCCCGACTCGGGGATAAAGTTGATTCGAATTTGGATCTCAAACTCACCCCAGCTGCGAGGACAATGTATTCATACACGGACTCGATGACAAGAAGGAGAAAAAAGACTTGCCCCGTCTCCGAGATTTCAAACGGTGGTTTATCGACATCTAATACCCCAATCCTCGATGACCGCGTCAATGTGGTGAACAAGACGACTCACTTCGAGATGGATTGGGATACGTTTCGTGAAGCTTGAACGTGACGCGTTTGATAAAGTACCCCAGATCGTCTGCACCCCCGACAATGTCCGAGTCTGGCGTGCTCGCAGCTGCTCTGACAGCCACCGTCCATCGATGGGTATGACCGTCTGGCACGACCTCCTTCTCGGCCTGGGTCAACACCGTCGCCGTGTTCCCATATATAATCGGTCTATGAATCGTCACGCCCTACTCTGACGACGTGTCAAACGGGAAAAAAATAAAGACGGAAGAACGTACTCGAACGCGGACACGGTCTGCCATGGCATCGTTGCAAAACAGCGTTCGGGCACGTTCGGCATCCGTTCAGACTCCGACCACATACAACATCTCACTCTACTTTGTCGACGCTCACCATGTTCCTCGACTCGCTCGTCAACCGTACGTCCCATCGTACTCGTTCTTCCACTTGACCGCTTATTTCTTTGAACAATTAGGTCCCAACACGGTGCTTGAACAGCAAAAGGCGTTCCAGGTATGAATTGGTCCCCATGTCCATCCCATGGTTCAACCTACGTCCTTTCCAGTCCTCCCACTTGCCTATTTACATGCGGTCACCACGGGCAAAACTCTACTTGGGTACGAACTCTCCGAACGCTGCTACACCATATTCATATCCACCTCCGTAGGGGTGTACTTTAGCATCTATGCAGTCGGCATGGTCGGTACCGCCTATGGCATCTACTCGCTCGCATTTGTACGTCCCATTTCCAACTGGTCATGACCTTGGATCGTTGACGGAAACGTTTTCATCAGTCCAAGCCAATGAAAAAAGAGTGATTAAATACACGCATAGACTTGTTCCCTTTACCTTCAATGCATGCATACACTCATTGGATGCCTCTCGCTTGCGTGAACCAGTATCATTTATCCATACAAAACGGGCAAGTCATGTATACTAAATTATTGTCGCCTCTCTACCATCAATGCCACGCAGCCCATCCGGGATACATCTTGGACTACCACATCACCATCAGTAACGACGCTCGACAAGAAAAAAAAAAAAAGAAACATACCAAATTTGCGTCATCGATCGCTTCCTGAATCAACATCTCCACTAAATTACTCGTCGAAATCTCTCGCTCTTCACCATTTCCCGACCCTCCATTCCCGCCGTGGTTTCGGGACTTGATGTTGGACGGTGAATACACTCCTCCAAGTTTCCGTTCGATCGGTCGAAGCGCGTTCTTGGCCAGGTGACGCAAGTCCGTCGAGGACCTCACTGCATTCCGTCGTTCGCGGTCCTAAGACACCGTATTCACGTTCGACCTCGTCCAGTAAACATGCACACGCACCATTTTCCGTTTCTCATCCTCCCATTCGACGAGGGGATCATGAATGAACGCGTCGAGAACGCTCATCAACGAGTCCTTGTTATCCCTCAACAACTCCATCGTGATTTCACACGCGATGCGAAACACACCCTCTACGCCTGTCACGCCCAATCCGTCAATCATGTTTTGCGTCAGACGAAACGGGACGCGTTCGGGAACTTCCAACGTTTTTCCCTGCGATGAATTTCGTTTGATCGTTGCATGGAAAAAAAAAATAAGGGGAGGAGGAAGAACAATTTTTTTTTAAAAAAAGACGCACCTTTTCGAACAGACAGTTAAAGTCGACGTGTACGACGTCACCCGTGTTAGTGTCGAGCAGGATGTTTTCGCAGTGTCGATCACCCAGGCTACAAAAATGAACCCGATTGGTTTCGAGTTCACTCGACGCTCAAACGTGCTTACCCGAGGATGAATCCAACCATGGACATCACCGCTGCCGTTCGCCCGTATGTCAAACGACTGGAAAGCCATGCCGACGGCTCAGGGAACGTCTCCACGAACCATTCATGGAACACGGGAGGGAATCTAGGAAACAGATTCAGCCTGTCACCTCAAAGAAGGAAAGAAAGACCGGGAATACATGGGTAGGATCTTGGTCACAAACAGTTCCCCGGCCTCCTTTTCTGGCAGTCCCTCCTTGATCTTTCTGAATACATCACTCATCTCCGGGGTCTATTTTTGCCATCAACATCGTTTAGAGGAAGAAAAAAAAGGTTATCCTTACCCAGCTCTTGATTCGTCTTGCCTCGTAGTACCGCATCAATACGGGTCGGATAGGAATGGTGTTTGGTACCCATTGTATAAAGCCGCACTCCTCGTTGAGCGTCACTACACCATACGTACGGATATCTGGCCCGCAACAAATCAATACAGATGCAAAAAAAAACATGTTCTTGTGGTTCAACTCACGAAGCTGTCTCCTTCGAGATTCCGAATTCGCCTTGAGCAGTTTATTAATGATAGCGTTGAAATCCATCAACCGCGCATCCTTTCGAAGATCATCCTTGGGTTTGCCAAGAAACATGTACGTCTGTCCGTTTGATCCGCGAATCGTAATCTTGCGTGGCTTCGCAAGCGAACGCATGATCTCAATTTCATCCGAAAACTCTGTACCGCAGTAATCAGCAACATGCTCTGATCTCTGCCAGCGCTACTCTAGATAGAACGGTGCCTTACCCTCGAACGTGGGTGCCGCACTTGGAAAAGGAACGTGCGTCGAATTCTCCGTCGTCGATGACGCAGGTGGTAAATTAGCGGTGAGCGATTCTTGAAGTGGAATGAGCAACCTCGATCTCCCCAGCGACGCCAGCATTGGAAATTCCCGTTTCATGCTGAGCGTTTTCCGGTCGTCATCGATGGGGTGATTGCACAGCTTGAGCAGTTCCTCTGTCATCGCGTGCGATTGTGTGATGAGCATCGGGAGCTCCGTGTCAGCATTGGCGGGATCATTCTATCGTGTTGGCGACGATAGGCAATCAACAACAGTGCAGTGTTAGGAAAGGACTTACCCGAAGCGCATCCAGTATTGCCCGTCCACGAGACTCCCGGTTGTGCTTGGTAGACTTGACAACGGATGTAAAAAGCCACAACGCCTGGTGTGGGTATTCACGGATGACGTTGCTAATGATTTTTGACAAAATCTGATACACCTTTGGGTTGCAATGTCCCACCCTAGATACGATTTGAGGAAACGCTGTGAACCACTGCCACGAGGGTTCAGCTGAGGCAAAAAATATATATGTTGGGTTCAAGGAAAACGTGCCTTGTATGCCGGAACAGTATCCACTGCCTTGCATATAGCGCTGTGAACTTTCGGGAAAATGGGATGCGCAGCTGTTTTCGGGTTTTCCCCAAGGTCTAACCACAGCGTAAGCATGCGTGGTATCACCTGATAGACGTATTTCGAGCCCATGCCCACAGCTTTGGCGTAGTTCCTGACTGTATGCGCATGCAGTCGTATACCCCTACGTTAGATATTCATTTTTCATGCTCGGAGAAAATGGGCCCTTTGCATACCGTTCGTCATCCGGCGGAGAGAGTTGCTTAAAGGACTCATCATGGAATCTTCCAAGATGGTATAGCGCACTCTCCATCATCGTGCCCTGGTTTCCAGCAGTCTGGAATGCTTTCAAGAGCTGCGAAGGCTCGTACCGACCCGACTCATTCATCCAGCGTGCCCGCAAAATATGAGCCTACGAGCGGGGTGAGCAGAGTCATTTTGAAAAATAAAATAAGAAAAAAAAAAGGCGTCACGAATGCTCGCCTTGGCTCTCATGCGTTTCAATTCAGCGTCGTCATCGGACGTCAAGTCGATCGTATTCGGATCCTCCATTAAACCGCTCAGACGCATTGAATTTTCGAGTTCCTGGAGCGCGCGCAGCGGCTCACCCGTTGCCTTGACGAGCTTCGCACTCTCCATAAAGTAGAATCTTGCATTGCTTTGCTGCGCTTGTAGCGTGGCCGAGTAAGCAGTCTGCCACTGCTTGGCTTTACGCGCGATCTTCGCGCTGGCGATCCATGATTGACTAATCTCTTTGGTAATCAAAGGCGTCGTGTTAGGACTATGTAAACGACCGTCAGACTCGGAGAGAACTGTGAGCGCAGTTTGACCCTGACCTCAGTGCAAACACCGTCCGCCGCATGCTCAGAACCGCCTGTCGGACGCGGAAATTAGGGAGGACGGCATCAAATCGGGCAGCGAGAGAACTGCCGAGAGATTTCATCGCCTCTCTCCGACTTTGTGAACGCGAAACGGTCGTAGAGACGCCATTATAAATGAGCTCCATCTCGTGCATCATGTGTAGATCCAACAATGCATCGTACGATTGGCGGTACCCTTTCGCACCCGCTGCCGTGATCGGCGCACCTAAAACGGCGCGGGCATTAGATAATGCGGATGCTATATCGATGGGATCGCCCGTTCGCATGGCTAGGAGAACGCGCGCTTTCATGATATATGGAGATGTCAGTTCGTTATTGGCGGTGATTTGTTGAAGATCGTCCCAAGCACCCATCATCCAGGCACTTTCGGCTTGAAAGCCCGCCAGGGCTGACTCCCAGTCAGGATTTCGAACAAGTACACCTCGTACGTGTGTCCTCAACGTGTCTGAAAAAGCTCATGTTCACTCAAACGGAGGGGGAAGGACCCACGAATACGAACCATAATGGCCGAGATTTCTCAGACAACGCAAGAGGCCCAAGTGGAATTCGAGGTTGTCCGGAGACTGCTGGAGACCAACTTCCCAACAACTTTGAGCAGCCGTCCATTGTCCCGTGCTCTCGTGTTGTCGGATTTTGTGTTCCAATGATGGCGAGAGGATGAGCATAGATATTCCCTCCATCCCATCAGGTTCATCGAGGTGAGCATATATTTCATGTAGACGTTCATAGTGAGGAGTGAGCTCCTTTGTAGATGCCGGCGTCTCCCGTTCGCGCAGCGCCACGATTTGCCGTTCGAAATTCATCATGGACCTCGCGTAGGCCCTGCACTTGAGGGCAGCTTTAGCCATCAGGTCGTGATTAATGCTGCAAAGCATAGAGTCGATTCGAACAAGCTGATCCTCGCTTTGCGACCCTGCAAGATTTGCTCGAGCACGCTTGTTCGTCTCCACTTTCTTGGAACTGATATCCTGGCGCAGGATGCGTACATATTTGCTAACATGGTCAAGAAGGGTAAAGACGACCTGGTCGACGTGTCAGCGCTGATTATCTAGAAAGAGAGATCCAACCTGAGCACTAAGAAACTTCTTATCCGCACTGGAAGAACTGCGTTCGTTAACTTGATCCTCAAGTACGGCCAGTAATTCCCCCCGTATATCTTGGACGTCCCCCTCTTCACCAGATAAAAGAATGTTTAAAACAAGGTGAGGCAACAAGTGAAGTGCCACTCCGACATCTTTGTTCCTCAAGGCTGGGCGCAAGACGCTGAAAATCCTTCGAGCAGTCTCCCCGGATGCCCTCGAAATGAGGTACGTCGACCATAATTGAAGCCATTCTCGGTAAGTGTTTTTTCGCGGATAAATCGGACGCTCGGGTGGGACAAGTGGGTTTTCGATATTTTGAAACCGACCTTCCAACATGGGAGTGATCGTCTCGAGAACGTGTTTCGGGAAACTGCTCCAGCGGTTGCGGACCTTGACCGGGATTGGGATCGCACTCTTTGGTGCGACGAGCGCCGAGGTGAAACCACAGAATCGCAGCAGCTCTTGGATGCTGTACGAAAGGCGGCCTTGGTATTTGATGTCGCTGGTGGAACGAAAAGTACCGACAAGAACATCCCCAATGAGGTGCATCGCGAACACGACAGCCTCGTTTTCATCCGTAAAGTTACTCCGCACAACCATACGCGAATCGCTTGAGCCGATCTCGCACCGGTCTGGATCGGCAGCGCCTAAGATCCCCATACATTCGAAAGCCAACAGTCGCAGTTTCTCAATGTCATCACCATCGCGAGATGCGATGTAAAACAGCGCCGACTGTATCTTTCCGACTAATGGGTCAAAGGCATCCCCGGACGCCAAATCGCGAACAAAGTCGGGGTGGTCCACGGTCATCAATGTTTTCAGTTCTCCCAGGAAATGTAAGGTGATCGCATAATTGTCGCTGTTCAATTGCGCGAGAATCTTTTGCAACTTCTCGCGCGGGTCCCAGGCAGCCCTGCGTCGCATCAGCTCTTGGTGGATGTCCGCCAGCTCTGGGATATTCCTCAAGTCGACTACTTCATCCAGATGTCTCCCGGATAAGTCACCAATGTCGAACACGATGAACCTAAGACATTCTTTCGCAGTTTCCCGGGTGGTGGTTGATAACGAGGGCCATAGTGATGCAATGGTTGCGCTGGTTGCTACAATGTATGGCCCAACGTCCTGAGGGGCGAGGTTCTTGAGGAACACGAGCCACGTCGACAGTGTAACGTTCGTCAGCTCAGGAATCAAGGACATGGTCTGGAGCGTGGCCATGACCTATAACTGATGAGAACAATAACGCAATCTCCAAAACTGAATTACCTGGGGAGCAACGCTTAGAAGAGCGTCGCGAACCTGGACGATCAACGCTCCGAAAGCTCGAATGATTTGTCTCTTGGCGGGTATTGTCTTTCTCCCGCGGATATCTTGCAACATTTCGCTCATGTAGGATACGATACCCAACAAGTTGGTCTTGAGCAAGTGAACCATGTCCGCATTGCCATTATCCGGGCTCCCCGGACTAGAAGACATGATGCGCCCGACTTTTCTCAGTGCACTGACGGCCTGAAAACCGAATGAAAAGAAGGTTAGCTATGAGATCATGTACACACACCGATGCTGCGTCGTCGGGATTTTCATTCCCAAGTACGACCATCAAATCTGCCAAGAGTGGGAGCAGGTTGCTGTGCACGATACCCCTGATGTCTATCGAGCGTCGATTGGCCTCGTCAGCGTCTGCTCTCACCGTTTTCACAATGAAATCAAGTGTCTGGTTCGTCTGTCCTGGCCCTTGAAGCCGAAATACATGTGAGAGAATCTGAGAAGCATCACCGAGGAATAAGATCGACAATTTCTTGCCTAATTCGCTCGCGATCTCTTCGAGTACGCGGGTCTCGCGCTCGGCGAAAAGGTGGGGGAGCGCGTGTGGGCGCGTAATTGATAAGAAACTGTTTGGATAAACACCCAAAAACTGGCAAATCTCAGCAAATAGTTCCGGGTTCGTGCACTTGCGACTGATAACAAAAGGCGCAAGCCGGGGAAGAAACGGCGATAGAAATCCTTGTGGCTGCTTCTTGTGCCGCTTCGATAGCTCAGTCAACTGATAAGATCCATGTTAGGTTGACCCGAGAGACAAAAATATCATGCTTGCCTGTCCCAACGCAATACTCTTCAACACAGGGTTGCGTTCACCAAGTTGCGAAACGAGATGAAAGACGACTTCTTCAAGAACCTGCGGGTGAGCATCCCTGGAAGAGAAGATGTTTCAGCCTCACCCGTGAAACGTTTGCAATAAATATGACGCACGTTCCAATCAATCCAAGCGTGATCAACGTCGTCTCTTTAATTGCACCTCTGGCCGCCGTGTGAAGGAATCGAACGAGATGGAAAAACAGACCCTCTATTTGCACCCAACCCCCTTGGTCGTTTGCGCATACTTTGACGAGGTGGGCGAGAGCTTGACTAGAGATCGATAAGTACACCTACCATCAGCGTTCGATGAGCACATACCCAGCCAACAACCTTGAGGATCTATCCTTATCGGATACCCCGCGCTGGACCAATTCCAGAACGAGGGTACAATCGTTGGTAAGCAAGTAGCCAGCATGGTGTCTGACGATGACCAAGATGGCCCGATACGTGCTTCCGCGAACCACGGGCGTCACTTCTTCCATGGAACCGACGAGAAACTCGCCAAGCAAGGAAAGAACAGATCGAATTGGCGGAACGCTTCCCGCGCCCTCATCGAGACAGGAGAGCAACTGCGTGACGATCGATGATGTATAGTCAGCGATAGCACACCTGATCGCGGCAGACCTGTGAACTGGCGCGTTAACGGCGATATGCAAATATCGAGAGATTGGTTACCCGTGTAAATTATTCTTCAACATCTGGAAGCCACGCCCTGCGAATTCGGCGTCAGACAAAGCTACGTTATTTGTCCACTCGAGTTCTTGTGGATCAATCACCGCTCTGAGCGCCTGTGTGGCTTGAACACGCCAACCGCTCAATGGTGAGGGCTGCTCTCCAGTGCCCCGGTTACCAGCTAGCAACACCTCCGCATCTCTCACGATCCCCTCCCAATCGCCATACAGCCCATTCCCCTCGAAAAAACTTTTGACAGCTTGCAACGCCGTTGCATCTAGCTGACCAAGATGCTTGCGCAAGAACGTGAACGCAAGAACCTTGTACGATCAATCACCTCAGTTCCATCAAACACGCAAAACACACGAACCCTGAGTTCAATGCCAGCATCACCCCATTCCTCCTTTGTCAAAATACCAAGGATAGCAGTTGCTTGCAACGGAGTCAGTCTCAAACAACTGTCTCCTTCGTCCGACAAAATGGAAGCAAGTTCCCTCACAGAGGGATGGGATGGATTCTTGGGACCTTCTTCCAGTTTATAGATCAGAAGGCGCGAGAACAAGATCCCAAGAGCATCCCGAAAGCTTGGACTCATTGGAAGTATGACCTGTGCGATCTGAAGGGTTCGAAGTAAGCATCGCGAACGCACCACGCCCGTGGTAGGACAACTAAAACAAGAATCAAACGTCAGAGGGATGATTTGTGCTGTACGTCGCAACAGATCATGGGTAAAGCACCGGGATCCTTCGGACTGTTGCAACACTTTGGCAGCAACATCCACGACGACGCTGCAGAAAACGACAAGGAACGACTTGTTCGGTAGTCTGATAATATCCGCGTTATCTGGAGGGATCTACTTTGGGCTTCAGAACGAATTCGATATGTTATCTATATGGAAATATCCTACTGGTGTATCTACTCTGTGGGTTGGCGCTCGCCTCAAGTGTGGCGCTGAATAGAAATGAATGTCCAAGGGAAAATCATCCTGAGGCGTGGTCAAGATGTCTACAAACCTATTACAAGCGAAACGACGACTTGAGGACGTACACCACTCACCGTATGTCAAGCCAAGGACGTCCCACAAGAGTGAATGTGCCCAGATTCTCTGGGAAATATCCCTTCGGAACGGAGAAGCAAGCAACTGACACAGGATGTACACCAGAATGTTGGTCGCCTTGGAATACAGGGTGGTTGGGTCCAAATGGTCTGCCAGGCTATCGTTGGTCGCATCGAGCCAGGACTCGGATGACACGCAGAGAGCAAACAGCCTCACGAATAGCTTCTTCACGAAATCCTTCCCGTCATACCATACCGGCCGTGACTGGTGGGAAATGTGATCCAAGACGTCGAGCGAGATGTGCGTGAGCG
Source organism: Boletus sphaerocystis (assembly GCA_038092615.1). Classification (NCBI taxonomy): domain Eukaryota; kingdom Fungi; phylum Basidiomycota; class Agaricomycetes; order Boletales; family Boletaceae; genus Boletus; species Boletus sphaerocystis. Next base: position 2,880 of record JBBPQR010000227.1, on the reverse strand, counting down.
TGATGCGTTCGTTGGTCGTGCCTTGCTTGATGGACGTGAAATACGGAAAGTAGCTGTAAACTTGATTGGCGAGACCTGATATCATCGTAACCCAGGAAGCTCTGTCGTAGACTGGGGTGTCGGCGGATGACTTTTGTATCAAGGAGCGCAAAAACTCCAGGAGTTGCTTTGCAGAGACAGCGTCCTCGCCGTCCGGGGTCTGAAAGGTTGCAGGAACATTGCTAGATGGTGGGTCGCTCATTTACAGTGTAACAAGTTGGTCGACAAAGAGTGGCCCATTGCAAGGGACGCGTCGCGCACGCGCGAGTTACCAAATTAGGACATGCCTTGGACGCTGTGTAGCACGCTCGACCGACACCTTACTTGCGACCAGCCCGCCGTTTCTCTCTGGACTTCTCCCTGTCCATCGCCTTCTGCTCCGCCCTTTCCCCCTCCAACGAACTGAAGACCTTGTTCATACGTTCTTTGTACACCCTATCTTGCTCCATCTGCTTCTTGTGTTCCACATGCGCAAGGAACTTGGCATCCTTGCGCAACTCGCGAATCGCGCCCTTGCGTTCCTGTTTTAGCTGATACCGTAGCTTGGACGCTTCGTTGCGCTCATGATCCGGGTCCTGTCGCCGGACATAGGACGATGAGCCGACCTCGAACTTGGGGATATACGTCGGGATCGGAATCGGTTTATGAGCTTGCAGAAGAAGCGGTTTACGAGACTCCCGGGAAAACTTGAGTAAGCGTGCAACTTTTTTTTGCAGAGAGGTTACACGTGACTGTCAATGTGTGAGATGGCACAATTGATGCTAATGTGAAGAGGCCGCACCCGGATGTCCTCGGACAGTTGTCCGCATTCCAACCCCAAAAGTACAAGATTGATAGGCTCGTATAGTTCGATAAACCCATCGAGTGACTTGTACATATCGGAAAATCTGTCCAACAAACCTAGGGCGATCCCAAGAGCATCTATTTTGGATTGCTCCGTAGCAACTGGGGATGTTATCATATGCAATAGATTGGGTTTCCGAATATCAAGGGCCTTTGCTTGAATTGGGTCGATAACCAGTGGCTCACATAGTGCGGATCGTAAATCCGGACATGTTAGTGTGCCAGGCAGTGACTTTGGGTTGGCGAATATATGGGGTGCAAGGTGTAACGTGGCATTAACCGCGAAGTTTATGGCTTCCGGAACAAATCGCCTTGACATAGATTCGTATTGAAGGAACAGGGAGGACAAGAACAATCCAGTTGTGATGTCCCCGAATGACCTGACCCGGCATAACCCGAGGTATGCGCCCATGAGAAGTCGTGCAGGAGAAATGATCGGATGGTGCATGTCACTAGTCGGCCAAATGATTCCTATCACCCGAAGGAACATGAGTTCGGAGAGTCCGGGCCATGTCCTTGCGTCGAGCTCTAATGCACCGGTCGCCAAACCGTGTTTGAGGTTTTTGTGCATAAGAGAAAGCTTTTCCACGAAATACTCTGCCGATTCGATGGGATATGATCGACAGAGCGCAAACAAGTGCGGAATGAGAGCGGATAGCAACTTCATTCTAGGTGTCGGTGGCGATGCTATATACAGTATATGATCAATCAGGACCCTGGCTAGGTTCTAGAAGCAAAATCAACAAGGAGATATTGGGACCATCGTTTTGATCATACCTGCAACTTCAGTTTGTTTTCAGGACCCAGGCTGTGATGATAGAGTGTTCGGATCCTCTGCACCACCGTAGGAACGTCAGAATCCGGGAGGTCTTGGACAATTTCGAGAAATTCATCGTGACTCTCAGGTGCAGGGAATGTGTACGGCAACTCCTTAGCAACCTTGAGAGTTTCGGATGACCGCCGAACCTTTTGTTGTGTCCTCGCTTCAGTGGTATCTTCTTCCATGTCGGACGCCTCGTCGCTACTCGACTGATTATCCTCTCCGAAACCATCGAAATCCGTTTCTTCGCCACTATGTCCTTCGTCACTTTCATCGCTCTCGGATGCATCACTATCCGGTTCCACGTCAAGACCAGCACCAAGTTGACCAAACGGTTCGTCCTCCATGAAATCGTCGTCGAGGTCATCACCCCCGCGCGGGCGTTTCTTTCTCCGACCACCCGCGTTCTCATCGTCGCTCTCTCCCGTGTCCTGACCCAACATGCGTAATCTCCGTTGTTTCTCAGCCTTTTCAAGAGCTTCCTTTTGCTCCAGCGCCAACTCTTCCTCTGTTTTCGTTCTGTCTTTTGGCTTTGCTCGCTTATCGAATGCGAGTTCGCGAACCTGTATGTCGTAGTCCATAGTATCCCCGTCGTTGGTGGATACTAGCGCAGGAAGTTCTGGGGTGTCATTATCTACAGTGGACGGATCGGGGGCATAGAGGAGCGTCCTGAGCGAATCAAAGTCTTGGTCGAGTTCATGTCGCATGTTCTCCTCCTGTTCCTTCTCCATCTGACGGCGCATCTGAGACGAGCGACATCTTATTGAGTAGTTCCTTGTGGACCAAACGAGTGCATACCTTGTGCGCCTTGCTCTTGGCGATGACTTCAGCCATGACCTCGGCCTTGGACTTTTTGCGATCGGGCTACAAATATTGGTGAGGTGATCTGAATGATATCGAGGAGTATACTATACCTCGTCCTCTTCCTTTTCATCGTCACTAAACCCACCAAAGTGAACCTTTTTGACAGTATCGTGATCGAGTTGGCCTTGCGAGGTGATTAAACGCGACCCTCGAATGCTAGACAGTTCTCACCGCCATCGTTCTCTTCATCCACGGGCAACAATATATCATCAAAGTCGTCCAGATTAGCCAAACTCTGTCCATAATGCGTCAGCTCGTCCTCGTTTTCCAAATTGAACGCGGACGCCTTGGACGCGCGCTGCCTCTCCCTAGTG
>JBBPQR010000226.1:0-14516 GCA_038092615.1 Boletus sphaerocystis | reverse complement strand
CGTCTGACTGTTCTCGGATGGGCGTTAGAAGACAAGTACGAGAGCAAGCTCGTTTGACGCACGTTGTGAGCTGGCAGTTGTAATGGACAACATCAGCTATCGCCTGTGTATCCGCTGCTGATCCTGACCGACAACAATATATGCGATCGTGGATGTGTGTGAGCTTGTCTGTTACACGATTTGCCTGCAATGATGTCCAGAGATGAAAAGGGATGGGTAGAAACGACAAACGATGTAGCTTCCGGTCGTTGTGCGACTATCTGCGCCAACGACGACGCCTCGGTCGAATTGGACGGCCATGATGGATGTCTATTGTGCATGTGGATGAACAGCGTTTGTTCAGTGAATGTATACGCACACCGAGGTTGACCTCGCCGCTTTTGAGCCTGTTCATGTCGATGCGATCCATTGTGGTATGAGATTGAGTTATGGAGTGGCTGTTGAGCTGACGCGTCCTTGGAGACGCGTGTACATTGGCCTCTGCAACGACCGCGATGGCTTCTCGACAGCTGGGCACGCTCTACCGCGAACTACAGCGCGCGTTCGACGCACGCCCTACCGATCTCAAGAAATGCGGCGCATTGCTTGCCCAGCTCAAGGTCAGTTGCGGCCAATCCAGATGACATCGTCTCAACCATTCCCAAGATCGGCTTGATACAGACAGGCCTTCTCATTCCAGCCGCAGAGGCAAACCTGCAAGACTTGGTCGTCGCCCGTAAGTGGCCCCAGGCTATCCTCATCGTTGTCTCATACCTTCCGTGCAGGCGACATCCTCGAAATCGGTGCTTTTTGCAGTATACGCGCCAAAGACGTCCCCTCGTTTGACAGATATTTTTCGCAGCTACAGACTTTCTATACCGACTTTAGGCCAGACCATCCAGTCTTTGTGCACCGCTGCCAGTCGCTCATTTGTCTCCACAGATCCGTTCTCCCTCCCTCGAAACGCGAATTTCCTGTTCGTGGGCTAAACCTCATCCGTCTCCTCACCCAGAACAGAATCGCAGACTTCCACACAACCCTCGAATCCCTTCCTCTCCCTGCCGACGAAATCAGTGCTAATCCCTACATTGCCCACCCGGTCAATCTCGAACGATGGCTCATGGAAGGGAGTTATTCCAAAGTCTGGAATGCGAGAGAAGAAGCACCCGCGGAAGAATACAAGTTCTTTGTAGACAGTCTCATGGGCACTATCAGGTGCGTCGCTGAAGGATCTCGCGCGTGCCGATGCTCAAATGGCGCGATAGAAATGAGATTGCAAGTTGTGAAGAGTCGGCGTATGAGAGCCTTCCACTCAAGGATGCTGCTACACTCCTCTTCTTCACTTCCAAGTCTGATCTTTTGAAATTCGCACAGGAGGTATGTAGTTGATTGACTCGCTCATTCTCTTTGCACTCAAGGGATGTCACAGCGTGGATGGCAAGTAGACCTTACTGCGAGCCTCGTCAAATTTGCGCGCAAGAATGACGAACAGATGGAAATACCAAAACAGAAGCTCATTGCCGCGAACCTGGTGTATGCACGCGAACTCGAGCAGATCGTGTAGACAGCATGTCCGATGAATACTTTTTGTGCGATTTCCCGCTCCAAGCAGTAGTACAAGGCTGAATTTCACGATAAATTCCGATACAAAGACACGATCGAGTAACTACTCGAAATTCTCTAGCGCCTCCTTTGCTTTTCGTTCTGCCTCTGCTAGCAAGTCGTTTGGCACGGGCACATGCAATCCGTTCGTCTCGCTGCCTACCCATGACATCTCGAGCTCAAATTCTTTCTCCTTGTTGTCGTCGTGGACGAGGTATATTCTAGAATAATATCAGCAACTGGAACAGGGCAAAGGTAAGAGACAGACATTCTAGCGGCTTCTATGACCGCCTCCCGCGTCGAGAGCTCTGAGAGTTTAAGCTTCTCCAACTCAGTCTTGGCCAATTGACGTCCCTTGCCAATGGCCGCTCCGTGGTATCCCTGATCGGCACATCGGCACGCGCGAGCGCTGCAGTAGGGAGAGGACATACCAAACAAACGCCGCTAGGCTCGACAACATAAAGTGACGGACCGGTCTTGTCAACCCCTGCGAAGATGGTACTGATACCAAACGGCCGGACAGATGAGTAGAGCGTATACATTTGTGCATAGTGCGCTAGGCGATCCGAAATGTACTATGAGAAGCACAATTTCTTGTTCAGACAACTGTGGGCGATGAATCAACCATGTCTACCTTGACAGTTGGTTGTTCTCTCAAGCTGTTGCGAATACCTGCACATTCGTTGCGTGTCCTGTTTGAAATATTGCGACCGTCCGCAAGGAGCCCTGCGGTGGCCTGGATATGATGAGTTCAAGGGGAAGAAGGGTGCAAGAACTAGGGGTTTACCATGCCAATATGTCTATCCACGGTCTGGATACGTCGATTGGCGCCTGGGACGAGGAGCTTGGAGTGGACTAGTTTCTCTACAGCAAGGATGACACCGTCCTTGACTCGGAGGCCAATCGCGGTGCTTAACGACATGATTTGTGAGCAAGATCAGCGAGGGGACAGATGGATGCATACCCCGAGTTCTCGACGGCTTTGTTAGCGTACTCGACCTGGATAGCATACGTATGAGTCGAAGGGGGTTATTAGGATGATGGCGCACCTGAAAGATGCGGCCGTCTGGCGAGTAAGTGCTCGCTGAAAGATCGTAGCCTGTGCCGATGGAGGTCATCGTGGTCAGTGAGCAAGTCTGATCTTTGCTCGTACGCGCAAGCTCTGAGTGTCGCGTCCGTGGGAAAGACAAACCGAACCAAGCCAGACGCGACGACGAACTGGCTCGTCGTGCTCGTCGTGCTCCTCGACCACGACCACCAATGGACGCAGCAGACACCATCGCATACGACGACTGGCACACCTTGCTCGACGCTCACCCCATCTTTCAGCTACCCGCCGATTCTCAGCCAGAGCGAGGCAAGCCCCTCGATCTCTCGGCCAGCACCTCCGCTCAAGACGACCATGGGGAACATGGTTATGTCCTCTCTGGTCGCCGCCAGCTCATGACATTGAAAGATGCAGATCTCATCGTTGCCGCGGGCTCAGAACTCAGGATGACATCCCTCTGGGACGCCAAGCTAGCACGCGGAACAAGCAGGTCATACAAGGTATGTAGAAACACACACAGGATCAGGCCGGACATGGAAAGATCAGTATCAGGTTCTCCACGTCCCAAACGTCGACTTTCCAATCCACCAACTCGCACTGAATCCTAGTGGTAAGCTTCTTGCAGTCGCAGGTGCTTACCAGGTTGCGGTAGTCGTTTTACCCCGTACTGGCTACACAAAGGTCGTCTCCCAATCTATCGACTGCAAGTATGCATCCTCTTCCCCTTTACTTACATCCCTTGTGCTCACCGTCAATGCAGGGCGGTCCAAGTGGGACAATTCTATCACGGGACGACATCCTCCGTACCCGTTTCCAAGGTTGACTGGCACCCATGGGGAGAGGCAGGATCAACACTCATGGTCATGACCGTGGATGGAAAACTCAGGCAAGCTATTGTCGACGATACACATTGCAATAGCTGACCATCCACTAGAGAGTATGATATCTCAGTCGACTCGGAGGAACCACAACAGGTGCTCTCCTTTATTCCAGAGAAGAAATCGGGGTCTTTCCTAGCCCAAGACCCCGCGGAACGCGAGGTCACCGCTTTCACCCTCGGAAAGGGGAGAGCTGATTGGGGCCCTCTGACCGTGTATGCCTTGACTCGCTCAGGGGATATCTATGCCATTTGTCCCTACATGCCCCGCAATGCGTGAGTTTTTGTTCGCTGGCGTCTTCATGTTACTGACTGCGATTGGATCCAGTTCAGCTCAGTCTTCATTCATCCACGCTCTCGAATGTTTCATCGCCGCAAAACAAGAATTCATTTCGCAAGACACTGAAACCACATCCAATCTTTCGACACTCTACGACTATCAACATAAATATGTATCTGCTCTTATCAAACAGCTTCCTCCAGGCACCATATTCCCGGCTATATCACGCACTGTATCAATGCATCCTCCCAGTACCATAAAGAATCAGCCTCTGAGACAGGGGCCGTTCCTCCTCCAACCCTCTCCACGTGCGCTGGAGGGTAGCGAAGGGGGGGATGCGACGGATATTGCTTACATGGCCTTCGCGGACGATGTTGATGAGGATCGCGACGGCGGGACAGAGAGGCTCGGAGTCATTGTTGTAACATATCAGGATGGGAAGGTGGATATTTATTTGGATGTCGAAAAGGTTGAAGCTCGATGGGAGAGTAAACAGGTGTGTCCTCTCCCAGTTGTATGGCATGCTGATTTTTATTTTGTTTAGGACAGGGGCAACGAACTTCCCATGTTCGCTGTCTATGAAACGATCGACCTAGGTGTCATCTCGATGCTTAAAACACCGTCATCATCGACCAACTCGTCACTGGATCAATTGCATGCAAACCATCCAGTCATCCTTGCTGATCCAATACATGACGATACCATCTACATCTATCATACGTTTGGTGTTCACTCACTGGATTTCGGAGACTTGCTTTGCAATCTAGCGACAGCTCTACGTGCGGACGACGACGACGGAGCATCGTTGACCAACATGCTTGAAAAATCGGTGGGGGCGCATGTTTCACCTATTTTGAATACATTTTCGCTTCAACGACGGTGAGTGGCACAACAAGTCTACGCGTTTTTGCTGATATTTCTCAGGTGTTCTAACCCGGTAGTAGCTCTGTGTGTTCCGAATGACGTCTACCTGTCTTATAGCATTCTCATCCTCACTTCTGCCTTTCGGATCGCATCCTTCCCGCTGAACCTTCGGACGGCTCCCTCACATAAAGTTGGTACTGGCTCGTCTGAGCCACCACGACCAAGCATCACCGCACCGCCCACATCTACGGAGATCATACCTGCGACGTTTGTTGCCAATGACCTGCTTACTCCGATGGACGGTCCTCCTGCATACGTCTCTCTGCTGACAGAGCCGTTTGTACCGCCGGCTATCTTGACCCGTAGCATTTCGGTTCCGCGCCTGGCTTCGGAGACACCACAGCGCGAGTTTATGCTTACGCCGGACACACTTCGATTACTTGGGACGCAAGTAGCATCAATTACGACACACATAAGGGCAGTGCTGTTGGCGCATCAAAGCGTCGAGGATAGGGTTGTACTGCAAACAACGGAATATGAGAGGATACGAGAAAAGAGTGGGGAGATGGTCCGGCTCATCGAACGGCTGAAGGAGAGAGCAAAGGAGATACAAGGGACAAAAGAGATTGGAAAAGTTGGGAGATTGGAAAGGACGAGGGGGACGCACAAGGAGTTGATGAGGAGGGCAGACAGGATTTTACAGGCGTTGATGAATGGTGCGTCACCTGAACTAAGCGAAAGTGAGGCAAAGTGGTTCGAGGAGCTGGGAAGAATGAAAGCGGAGGTCATTGGTGCGGGCAAGTTTGACGAAGGATCGCTGAAGGCGAGGACTGCGATGGTGAGTTGAGATGGGTGATTTGCGAGCAGAACTGATTTCCTTGGCTCAGCTAAAACGAGAATATGAACGCACTATGCCGAGCTTGAAGGATGTCGTGGCGAAGGAAGAACGACGAAGGAAGCGCGATTCGGATAATTCGCGGTCCCTTGGTGTTTCGCAAGCATTTGAGCTAGGAGAACGGTCAATTATCGAGTACGTCGGGTGTTATGTGGGTGATGCTGTTCTGATAGCCCTCGCACAGAAAGACAAGGATTGCAGAACTGGAGAGGGAGATTGCAAAGATGGGGTCGCAGTTGGAGTTGTCGCTCGGTCATTAAGTAGTGTCGACAGGGGTAAACGTCAACTCCGATTCAAATTCCGACACGCGTGATGTTGTGACATAAGTGACGCGCTGAGACGACGACATGTTCAAGAGCGACGCGACTCTCAATCTCTTCAAGCCCAAGGATGGCGGGAGCGCCAGCACTCCCGCCACGACCGCGATATCCGTTCTTCCACCCTCTGTTCTGAGGGGAAAAACGATCGAAGAGATTGTTAACAAATGGACAACCGACCTCGATAGTCATGTCCGCGAATTCAACAAGTTTGCTGGCGAGGTCGCCGTGTGGGATCGCGCCTTGATGGAGAATGGCAACAACGTACGTTCAGACTCACCCCGCTGGACCAAGGCATGAACCCTATACACAGCTGGCTGCAATATACAGTCATGTTTTGGGCGTCGAACGCGAGCAGACCGATATTGAGCAAACACTCGACCACATCGAACAACAACAAAAAGACCTCTCCACCGCATTGGATGCTTACGAACGGTCTGTTGGCCAAGTTCTCGGTGGTCAAGGTGGTAGTATTCGCGCACTCGATACCGGTCCCGCGGACACCGAACGTGATAAAAAGTAAGCTAGCTTTCATACGGCTGCTGTCGTTTCCTGATCTGCCTCGGCGTTTCCTTGAGTTATGTCCTCGCGACCGAGTTGCATTCACACCTCGATGATCTCTCGGCATCACTCACTCAGATGATCGATTCGGTCAATGCCCTCTCAATTACGCCGTCTGCCAACGGATCTTCTCATAGCAGCGAGGATCCGATGATACAAATCTCGCAGATCCTCAGTAGCCATCTAGAAAGTCTGCAGTGGATCGACGGAGCAGTGCGCGAAGTCGAGGGCAAAGTAAATGAGGTGGAGAAAAGGGTGCGCGACGTGGGCGCGAATGGCCACACACTCGGCAGCAGTACAGCTCATAAACAGCGAGGTTTCGGTTTGTCTCGATAGTCACTCATCAAGTCACCGTTTGAAGAAACACCAACCCACTGAATGCAACAAAACCGCGTTGGCATTTGATCCCCATGGTTATTGTGAAAGCATAGACGCATTGACTGTGTTCCCCCCTGCCCGTCTCCCCTTTAGCTTCATATTCATTAATTCAACTTCACCTTGCCGGACTGTGAACGCCATTGTCATGATGTCGACACAAGCACATGAATAAATGGTTTGAAGAGACCTACAGCTCGGAACCAGTAGCATCTCGATGCAATGATTGTGGTAGAAAAATTGTGTACAAGAGTCACCATGGTAGAACGATGGATTTTGGAAACCGCAGCCCCCCACGGTCAGGAGCACCTCATCCTTGCTGGTATTCCCCGCATTGACGACGTGAATTAATCAATTGTTCAGCGAACTGCGTGCGCGAATGCGTTCGCCGTGGTAGTAAATCCAGATGGGAAACGGAATCCCAATGACAATGGCAAGTCCCGCAAGCAACGAATTTCCACCGCCGTAGCCCAGTTTGGCGTACATCTGTGCCCCGAACAGGGGAAAAACAAACCCGAGGGTATAACGCAAGACCTGAAAAGTCAATCAAGATCCACATTCACAAGTCACAACGCAGAGGGACGCACAGAAGCAGCCGCCAGTGCACTGGCGGAATACGTGAAGGCATCGACAAGATACAATTGGATTGGGAGGCTTTGTGAGTATGTCCCGGTTTAGCAAACATGCTTTGCATCCGGGACATTGGAAAACTTACTAAGCAGTCATCAGTGCGAAGCCAAAGATTGTTGTCCCAATGATGGGCATGATCCAGTGAATTTTGGCTTGAGCTGACCAGCCATACCAGCTGAGAACGCGTCAACGAGGAGGTGAACCATGTGAACTACCCACTTACAATAATCCGATGGGCGTGAAGAAAGAGCCAAATATAAGTGCTGGGATGCGCATCTCTGGCTTTCCTTGTCCTCCGTTTCTTGCCGCCAGCTTATTGATGGTCAAGTCAAGAACTTTAGAAGAGAGCGAACGCGTACTCGACGGTATATCTGACTCGATATCCTGGCACCAAATATGCTGGCTGTAATGAAGCCTACTCCAAGGCCAAGGTACGCCAAACCCGAGATGCCAACGCTGAAATGGTATACCTCGGTAAACAAGTCTGAACATAATTTAGATTCATGCTGGGGCCAGGCACAGGTGTCAGTCAGGACATACCGGGGAATGTAGCGAACATCAAGTAATAGATAGCTGGTTGACGCGGGTATTAGTTTCATTCAATGACAAGTTCTGTCTTGTGACGACTGACCAGATGTCCTGGAAGAAGTTCAGCGAATTCATCACGTAGCCTTTGACATCAGTGACTCACAGAGCCAGGTATAGGCTGAGAATAAAGCAAATGAAACTTTGAGTGAGAAGGATTATCGGTCGCTTCAAGTTAACCCAGAGATAGCCCAGTCGGTCCTGCCCTTGAGCGATTGTGTTCCCCTTCTCCAATTCTGCGCCGTGTGCATGAAGTCGTCTGCGGATGACAGGCGCATACGTCTCCCTTAGGAGAGGAATCGCGAGGATAGAAGCAGCGCCACACAAGGCAACAATGACATAAAATACGGATTGGACCCCGATCGCCTGAGAGATGAACCCGCCCATAATAGGTCCAATTACTGGGCCTAAATGCAAAGATGAGTCATAGATTTTGTCGTGAAGTAGTAAATTTACCAATCAAAGGGCCAAGACTATACAATGCCATGGCGGACGCGCGGTCCTCCTCCGCGAAGAGGTCACTTATAGACCCACCACCAATAGCGATCGGCGCACTTCCAGTAAAACCACCTACTTGGATTCAGCTGGAGTCTGATATAGTCCTGAAGTGATGACGCACTAAGGAAGCGGAAAGCGATAAAAGAGTTGGTAGTTGGTGCCAGAGCACAGCCCAGGTTGAAACAGAGGAAGACTAAGTTGCTGATGTGCAACACCTGATGGCTGTCAGAAGCAATGTGTCGAAAACGATGAAGGACATACCCAAGTGCGACCATACATCTCGGAGAGCGGACTCAAGAATAGAGGCCCGATAGCAAAGGACAAAAGGAAAATGCTTAGGGTTAATGCAAGCACCGTAGGGTTTGTGATATTGTATTTCAAGGCAAGATCTGGAAGACCAGGGGCCATCATAGAACTAGCGAGGGGGGCGATGACCGTGTAGAGGGCCACCTGCGGGAATCAACTTAGAAGAAACAGGGAACAAGAAACAATTACTGACCAAGGTCGTGGCAGTCCACTTTTTCAACACAGACCAATTTCGGGGGTTGTCTGGACTGTATTCCCAGTCATCTGTCTTCTCCGTCTTATCGTCTGCGACGGCGAGCTGTTCTTGACTTGGCAGGGGAACTATGTCGAGGCCACGAGTACGTGACTTGCCGCTGATATGTGTATGGGATGACGCGACGGAGACGGTGTCCTCTATGGTCTGCATTTTCCTGAGCCACGGATGGATGGAAGACGGTGCGAGTGAGGAAGCATTGCAAGGATCCGTTTAAAAGGATAGATGGAGTATGGTTCTGACCGAGTACTCGTGACACGACGAAACTCGCTTTCCACTCCAAGTCAGCAGGGCCGCCTTAAACATGGTAGTTGGGGTTGCGGGGGCATATGATTGGTTGATCTGTTCCGAGATCGCATAGACACTAAGCCAGCATGATGTCAAGAGACAGTCTTGACCAATAGGATCGTGACTAAGATATCATCCGAATTGGATGAAATGATTCATCAACCGAGATCGACGCGTAAGGACCAACCTGTCGTCTGCATCCCCTCGACCAACTCCCCGGGAGTCAGCAAGATGCAAGCGGTGTCAGTCCATGTTGTATTCGAGAAATCGAATCATTCGTTGAATTTCTTCTTTTATCTGCAGAGGGGGCGTGGAACCGTCGTTTTCCGGATGTGGTTGGAGTTCATTCACGATGGCAATGGATTCTGCACCTGCGTTTGCTCACGGCCCTACAAGCTCTCGAAACCGAAGCTACTAGTAACAATACATTTGAACCGTGGGTCTCAAACCGCTCAAACCGTCCATGATGCTGTCATGCAATATTCAGCACCCAGGTCGTCCGTAAAATCAAATGAAGCAGGTGGAATCTCGTCTTCTTCGGCTTCGACAAACTCCCGGCTAGCAGACCTTGTGTCTTTCTATTAAAGGTAGCCAATGTCGATGATCTCAGTTTTTTTTTCTCTCCATCTGCAAGGGCATCGATAGGTTCGATGGTTGTATTTGTGTTGCGACCGGGTGTGGCCACATGCATCGCAAACTCGTTGACTTTGTATGCGATATGTTGCACTGAAGCTTCGGCGTCAGGAGTAATATGAGTGAGACCGTGGTATGAGACGCCCAGGGTGCTTCCAATTTGCTTCCGAACTTGCTGAAGGAGATCAACTGTTGCCGAGATATCGCCCCAATGACCCCAACTTGCATATACACCTTTCGCTGTAAAAAAGCGCTTTTTGACTGTGGTTGAGACAGCTTGAGCCAATCAAATAAACTATGAGATACCTTTAGAAGGGGAGCGAGATGCTCGATATTTTGGTCTATAGCCATAAACCTCGAGCCCAGTCAGATTGACAAGCATATTGTCACGCATGACATCGCTTTCATGCATGATCAAATGCAACATTTTCACAGAAATATTTTACTCACGCAAATTCGGGTGTCCAGATATGCTTGAGGTTGAAAATAAAGTGAAGAATCTCTGCACAATATTTGTTAGACCCGGCACCACGAAAGATCATTGCCAGACATCCGAGCACATCTTCGACCCTCCCGAAGTCTCCGTCCGATATTGCATGCGTGAGTTCGAAGACATAGAGCAAGTCGCGCGTCAAGATTCGGAGATTGCGATTCATGTTGTCGATCGGTATAGTGTCTTGCTTGATGGCTCCGGTGGCAGGGTTACATGATTACAGAGAATTCGATGGGCGATGTCATAGAGCTGTTTGGGGGTTGGGTTCGAGAGCGAGAATGCTGCAAGGGTGGTGTAACCGCATTCAGCCTTCCGTGCATTCAGGATCACCCCACGGAGAATTTGCATGAGCGTAGCAAGTAGCGTGTGATAGTCGGGGTGTTCGTAACCAAGATGTGTGCGATCGAGGACAGCGAAAAAGTAGGACAAGCTGCTAGATTCACTGACTGAGCCGCGATGAACATGCAGAAGTGCCCAAATGAGGTTCATAGAGAGGTGAAAGAGCCCCAAGCCGGGCTGGGTGCACTGAAGCTGTGTGAATGGATTGACGTCTTTTACTCGAAGGGCTTTCGCATCCCGGATTCGGGCATTTGTTGCCTGGTTGTTGATACTTGGAATGGCCATGTCCGAGAGCTCCTCGTGCGACATCTTAAATTGGTTGATGTACACATCGTTGATAACGGCAATGTTTCTCGAAACAGAGGTGCCATCAATTGTTGAAGTACGAAGCGGAAACTGTTCGGTCTTGATACCAGCCGGGAGTTTACGCCGTGGCCCGTGCTGGAGCAGGGGATCCGAACGGTGTGGATAGTTGTAGAATGAGCTGTCATCATCGAGAAGAATCCTGACGACATGAACATGAAATTGACCACCAATAGCCTTGATTTGCTCGAAGGTTGGACGCATATCGTGGTTGAATCTGAGGCCAGTAGCTTCGAGTTGCTTTGCGTGCGATAACATCGGTGCGAGTCGCATGTGTTCTGGATTTGCATTCGTTATCTCGTAGATAATTGGGAATGTGCCGGACTGGAGCTTTGCTGGTGTATTGAACTGCTGTTCCACGAAAATAGAGGTGCTGGTGTGGATGTTGTGGTAACAGAGAACGTGAGGTCGTCTCGAAATTCGAATCGCTCGATCCATGCAACGCGAGGCAAGGTCATGTAACAGATTCGTCAGTGACATGAACGAGATGCAGAGCCCACGTCGCGCAAGGGCTTCGATTGTCTGCATTGATGCTCCATTGGTCCTTAAGAAGAGTGTAAACGGCGCAGCAAAATATATGACCGAACTTTTGCAAGCTGCGTGACGATGACCTGACAAGGCTGCAATAAGAGACCTTAACCCAGAAACATGCTGTAACATTGGGACATACGATCTCGGAGTTCTTGACAGTGTTTTCTTTACCTGCGCGAGTTGTCTGACAGGCGCTAAGCAGGAGTCTGCTCAGCATAGGTGCATGGTTCACCATTGCTACGCCAATGGTCGAGCCAACGTCCCACGATGCAAGAAACTCGGGTGTTATCGAGTCAATCCCCAGTCGTACGTTGTCCTTGATGTTGTCCATCTCGCTGTACACTTTCTTTGAGACATACTCAATCGAGTGTGGTTCCATCCATGCAAGGAGAGACGAGGAGCCCCGAGAATCGATGATGTTGTCGAGGAGTTGGTGTAACTTTCCAGACTCATATATATTATCCCGATGCATGGCAAAATCTTGCTGGGATGGATCGAGGACCACGATGAGCGCCGTTATGAGCGACAGTCGACTCAGGTAGCTTGTTTGATTCGTTCGTTCACGGAGACTTGTTCCTTGCAGGGAAGGTGCGGAGATGACCCACAACCTGGGCAATTTTGAAAGGTGTTGTTTTCGGCGTCCATGCGTGCGTTGCGATAAAAGGTGGATCGAGTATGAAGACAACTGTGGTGACGCCACTGGCAGGTAGTTGTAAGCTAGTCTTTGTCACGGCCTCAGTACTATTCAGTCTGGCCATGTCCGGTTCCTTGCCATCCTCCCCCGGGCCAAGGTATGCACAGCACCCAACGGTACAAGAAAACAAGACGCTGGAACAACCAAACACAGCGCTTCTTCAATGGCACCACCTGACTCGCTGGCTGCTAAACGCCCCGCAACTCGTAACGCGCTCCGAGGTCGACATTTTACTGTTCTCGATTGCTGTCAAACTTCTTCTCTTCCCCTCCTAGTGGGTCTGGAACGTGCATCTTTATGGACTTGACTCACGTGTAGTCTAGTCGTTCCACAGATTTTGAGGTGCACCGCAACTGGCTTGCAATAACCTACTCGCTCCCCATTTCACAATGGTACTATGATGTACGCTGTCACGTACTACTAATCATCATTCCCAATTAACCCGTCTGGCAGTCCACGTCGCAATGGAGTGAGACGTCTCCTTGCCTTGTGCTCACGAAAACATTGATTCGTGCTCTACAGCGCTTGACTACCCTCCATTCTTTGCTTATTTTGAAAAGCTCTTGTCAATCCCGGCATCATTCATTGATCCCCAGATAGTCAACCTTTATAACCTGAACTATGACGCGTGGTCTGTTGTCGCATACCAGCGAAGCACCGTGATGTTGACTGAAATTGTCCTCGGAGTAGCATTACTTAGGTCCGTGAACCACAGAACCTTGGGATATTACGCAAAGTTAAACGTGGTGATTTAGATTCATCCGCGGGGCAGTTGATCCTTCGCGACAACGTATCTTGTCTGCTTCACTCTTCTTCCATCCAGGTTTCCTGATCATCGACCATATTCACTTTCAATACAATGGCTTCATGTTTGGAATTCTGCTTTGGTCAATTTTCATGGCACGCGAGGTAGGAAACACTCTCGTCCCCGTGCTCTCACACTCAGGTTTGTTTCCTGTATAGGGGAGAAAGTTAGCAAGTGGCCTGCTTTTTGCTGTGCTTCTCAACTTCAAGCATATCTACATGTACCTTGCAGTATGTTCTCTGGTCCTGCTTTGTTCGTTTCATTGAAAATCCGACAGCCTGCATACTTTGTCTATCTTTTGCGTTCGCATTGCATGTCCCCTTCTGGCGAAATCCTTCCCACAAAGTTCATCTCGCTGGCGAATACCGTGATCTTGGTTTTCGGAGTCTCACTTGGACCATTCGTGTTGATGGGCCAATTGCCGCAGCTTCTGTCTCGTCTTTTCCCATTTACTCGTGGTCTAAATCATGCTTACTGGGCACCAAATGCATGGGCTTTGGCGACAGCGGTAGACCGTGTACTTCTTCAACGTATGCTCTTTCCCATCTTTTCTTCTTGATGCTATAGTACTGATCTCGTACGTCTAAAGTGGCCAGGCGGTTTGGCACGAATGTTATAGTCAACCAGCAAGGGGTGGTTTCCGCGTCACGCGGCCTTGTTGGTGACAGTACCTTTGCCATCCTTCCAACTGTCAAGCCAATTCATACATTCGTGATCACTATTCTGTTTCAATTGGTAGGCCACGATATGTGGGACAGGTGTTTTAGCTGACATGACCCGAAGCTTTTCCTTGTCAAATTGTGGAAGGCACCAAACTACAAGTCCTTCTTAACTGCGCTTACATTGTGCGGTTATACCTCGTACATGTTTGGTTGGCATGTCCATGAAAAAGCCATTCTCCTTGTCCTTGTCCCCCTCAGGTGACATCCCATTGAATTACTGATAACTTCGTGTCTTGGAGACTCACAGACCAGCAGTCTGCTTGCAACAGATGACTACGCTCATTTCAAGACTTACATGATAGCGAGCATTTCCGGGATATTTTCCCTTTTCCCTTTACTATTCACGCCCAGCGGTGAGCCTTTTTGGTAAAGTGGTATCAATGATCTTATTCTGGCACAGAAACATTGATCAAGACGGGCTTCTCTCTTATCTGGGGTGTCATGGTACTCCTTCCACTACACAAACAGGTCTATGAGTCAGCGAACCCGCCATCATTACCTAGGAAATCTTTCTAACCTTCGTCAGGTTCCCAACCACGTTACCCCGTGTTATACTGGAGCAGTTAGAGAATGCATAT
>JBBPQR010000225.1:0-14522 GCA_038092615.1 Boletus sphaerocystis | reverse complement strand
GTCAATCGAACGCCAATATCGCGTGAACGAGACAGACGCTGGGGCACTGCCACCAGTGACATCTGCACTCATTCGCCACCTATAGCTCCCAATGAGGGAGCCTTATTAAGCATGGCGCAAAATGTCGTCGTAATGCCTAGTTAGGCTTCTTCCCCACGAATGCCCCCAGCCCACTTAAGGCAGCACTCTCTCGGTACCAATAGAGACCTAAGGGGCCCGTTTGCTATGTTGATCCGTAATTATCCTCTGAGGCCAAACCTCCAGGAGGTTCTAAAAATAACTTTGTTCTGAAAGTCACCATATGCCCTCTCGCACCTCTGGTGCCCCGAAGGGACAGATATCTAACCCACGTGAGCCCTCATGAACCTCCTCACGGCATCCAGTCCATTCCCTCAGTACCTTGCATGAATACCACAATGTGACCTCGTGTGCACCTTGTTCACATCCACTTGTTCTCTCCCCTCATGCCCCCTTGTCCTGGCATTTGAAGAGCGCAGCTGGCAACATCTGGCCTTGGCTACCATTTTTCAAGCCCCAAACGACCCAGAGACAAGCACCAAATCTCTCAACTGGTCTCTATTCCAGGCCAACATGCCTGACATCTACAGAGTCTTGCTCAGTTGGCAGAGCTGCTCAACCCCTTGTCCCATCTGGTCCCCCCTCAACCAATGCCCTCTTCGCCCTTGCAGAACACTGTTGACGATGCTAAGTTTCCTGATGATTTTCCCATGGACATTGACATGGATGGACTCTCAAGTTCATTCACATTTGAGGGTTATTCCTTTGAGATTGGTGAAGATCCTCCTCCTCCTCCTCCTCCTCCTCCTCCCCCTCTACCTCCTCTCAAGCGTCCATGATGTGACTATGCCGGCGCCATGCAGCATCTGTACACCAACTGGAAAGTGCTCCTTCCAACACTAGTTGATCCATATCTTCAATACACGGCATGCACTCTTGGGAAACCCCTCGGAACTATCTCTGATTGTATTTCACTCTGTCGCACTACAGACTGTGAACAAAAGCATATGAAGATTTTATGTCTGATGTTTGATCGTGAGTTTGGACATGCTCTGTGTGCGTGCTAACATATCATTCAATTTGATCAGATTTCATCTTCGTTGATGTTGCCAGTTGCAAGTGTTCATCTCTCAGCAAAGTCCTTGTGGATTCAGGGCTTTTCCCATCTGCTCCATCTCAACCGTGGGTGGCAGTATCCATGGATCTCCTTGCGCTCTATCGTGCACTCTTTGAACGCTTTTGTGATGCTGTCAACGCTTTGGCATCTGCACTTCACATGCATTATACACGGCGAGAGGTTTCCATCTCGTCAATGAAGAGGTGAGTGATAGCTAGGACTCAGTTATATGTCTGATGTCACACTTGTGAAGGGACATTCTGTAATAGATCCATTTCGCCGTAGCCTGGGGGCTGCAGTTCAATGGTTCGACATCCTTATTGTTGAAGTGGAGAAAAGGATCAACAATATCATCCAAACTAGTTGTGATGTAATTAGACGCTCGATTCTCCCCTTCAACACCCTTCCAAGCACCTCATCTGCACTGAATCCTCCGTTGTCATGTGCCCAAATACTTGTTCAGTGATGTCCAGCATGTTTTGGCTCTACCAAGTTTGGCAAACCTCTCGGTGATGGCGGAGACATACACGTGGCAACTGATGGGAACTTCCATCACCAACACTGTCGTAGTGCTGGCGACAGCCCCTCCTTTTATGATCCTTCATACTTCCTTTCAAAGGCATTCGTTGATGCTATTGGCAATCGTATCAAGAAGCAGTGGAAAAAGCCGATTCGGCACATGCATCGCTCTGTTGTTCTGGATGAAGCAATCGATGAGTGTGAAGACTCATATATCACTGCTGACGGGAACAAGCAGAAGACTGCCACTGACATCTACGACGACACAGGCATCATGGGTCTTATATGTCGCCATGACATCCCACTCTTCTTTGCGAACATAGATTCCCCTAGTGAACAACAGAAATATGCTGTTGCTCTCATCCACCACCTCTTCTCGCTTCTTCCTGAAACTACAACTGTTGTTGTATTTTATGACATAGGTTGTGTCTTGGCATGAACCTTGTCGAAGGTAAATCATCTTGTGGAGTCATTTTCTGTCTATCTCACATACTGATAGTACAATATTCTTGACGACCTTATTACTAAGCGGTTGTGCTTTGCAACGAGCGCCATGCATGCATATGGGCATCAGTGGGCTTGCCAACTAGTTTACAATCCTTGTTTCGCGATGGGACTTGGCCTGTCTGATGGTGAAGGCACGGAATGATTGTGGTCAAGGCTCATCAAACTGATAGGCATTGAGCGATCTTCTTCGGTAAGTTACTTTCCACTGTTCCTGAGATGCGTCTCAGTCACTATTTTGTAGTGGCAGCATAGAATATGGTTGATCGATCGTCAGGCAGCTGCAGTTGGTCATGAGATGCAAGTTGATCTCAGTGATTGGATTAAACGACAACTCAAATGTGGCATCCAGGAACAAGGAGGGGCTGCCCAGGAACAGGTCAATCAATCGGGCTATTCCTTGGATGAGTTGAGACATCAATGGGCTTTGCAGAAGGATTCGCAGCTCTCCCTTCACGCACATATGTCCGCAAGCCAATTTGTGCTTATAATTTGTCTCAAAGTTACTTTCAGATGCCCCGCAATGGCTAAAGAAACAACTTGACACCATAATCTCATTACAGTCTGATCTTGATTCTACTGAAAGAGCCCTTCAGACAGCTCGAAGTGCGATTGAGAATGACTCTGAAGGTATTGCTGATCAAGCACTGACAGCTCTTGAAGGTTTGGAACGAACTCACCAACGCCTGATTGGCAAAGTTGATGGACTCTATGCTTCGCTCAACGTTCAGAACCGATTCCCTACCCTTGAAGGCGTTGATTTTTGTTACGCTTGGCCCGGGTAGGGATGAGCGAAGACTCAAGGATGGAGGTGGAAAGCTCCGGACGCAGAAGTTTCTCCTAGGAGGCTTTCCTGGAGACAAGGGTCAAGGGTTTCTTGACAAGACGACGACCCACTACCTGTTGGTAAGGGTTGGAGGCTATCGGCAGTAGTCGATAGGTAAAGCGAAGAGCGTCGACTCAGAAGTACGACGAAGACTTAGAGAGATCCAAGGGGACGCTTGGATGAACGCAGAGTGAGGCTAGGACTCAGATAGAATTGAGTAAGACTAGCATGGGGAATACAAGACTGTACTCGACAGGTTTATATACACAAGCCAAGGCGAAGATGACTAATCGGATGGAAGTGAATGGAAATGGAAAGAACGATTAGTCAGTGGAGATAAGAAGATAAGAAGATAAGAGATACGATGGTATCGTATCTAAAGCATAAGCAAGAATGAGTCAAAAGATAAGATCATGTGAGAGGTGCTTGGCGGGGCTTGAACGGCCAAGTACTAGTCCGAGGAAGAAGGTTAGCATAGGCGAGGACGAGTACATGTTTTGGTGAGGTCGGTCCTCATCCAACAAGGAAAAAGAATAAAGTGTACAAAGAAAACGTAACAATTTTGAGTTTGTTCGCACTCTCATTTTAGCTTGTGATCTCAAGATCAACATCTGAAAATGTGCCATAGCTTCTTTCTTTGAATGGGACAAATTAGATCAGGCAGTTGGAGGTGATCAGAAGCCCCTCGGTGAGAATTTCCTTGTTGCATTCCACTGAAGTTAATTTTTGCCTAGGAACAAAGCTGCACCAACAGACTCGTAAAGCCATTGCAAAATGTCAACCCACCCTGCTGAGTGCCATCCGCAAATTCAATTCATATTGTGAACACCTTGAGAAGCTCTATAACCGCTGTTGGGCAATCCCTCTCCCACAATCTCTTCCAACCAAGCTTGCGGAGCTTCGTGAAGACCAGTCTCTTTTGGAGGATGTGTGGATTATGCCATCCATTGGGCAAGTACCTCTCTGGTTAGAAGATTCTGATATTTGCCATGGCATCCGAGGCACGCTCAAGATGAAGAGATGTCTGGAGGAGCAACAATGGCTCAGTTTTGAAGCCGACAATTTGTGCCATTGGTATGGTGACGAACTCGCTGCTGTGGAACTCTCATTGTGTACAGCTGACAGTAAGTTGTTTTACCCCATTCGCCGTGCTTCGTGTCTCTGAATCATTGCAAGATGACTTGTTTATTCGTCTACTTCAACTGCATTGCGACCATATTCTTGCCCTTGAGCCGCGGTGGATTACCCCCCTCGCCTCTGCCCTGCGCTTCGAAACCCGTCGAAAAGAAGCATTGTCCCTAGCCACTTATCTTTCTGGTGGGACTTCTGAGATATCGCTTTCGTGGATCACCATAGAAGCGTTTATTCCTGCCACACAGGATGAAGACACAGAAATCCCTGATCCTCCATCAGACAGCTTAGATAATTCTGATGCCACAAATCCCACTCTAGCCGACTATCTGTCTGATGCCACAAATCCCACTCTAGCTGACTATCTGTCTGATGATTGGATCACATCTGACCCAGTCCCCGAAGAACAAGATGACCCTGTCAGTTGTACAAGCGCCAGGATTGTGTGGGAATACCCCTCAGTAAGTTGGCTAGTGTATCAGACAAGCATTCACTGACAACATCAACCAGAACATGTCTGTTGACATGACTCCACTGCCGTCAAGTAATTCCATAGATGTCCCGGGAGACCTTGCTGAGCAAATATGCCCTTCTCAAGATGGACTTCCTCATTTGATCTTCAAGGTCTGTGACATCGAGATCCTCCAATCACCAACTGCATGCTTGAATGATGTTTGCATAAATGGATCCATTCCTCTTCTTTTTTCATCCATCAAACCTCCAAATGCTCATCAATTTGCCATTTTCTCTACTCATGATCTAATCTGCATTCAGTATAATGCCTTGGATGACTGCTTGTGGCGTGCGATAAAGCATAATTCATTCTGGTCTGTGGTGGTCCGTGGACATATGGATTATACTGATACACCACACTGATCTGGTTGGCCATTGGGTCCTTTGCATTGCCCATCTTCCTTGAAAGGAACTATTGCTCTTTGACAGCCTTAGGGAACAACGCGGATGATGAGCTAATGTCCAGGTATGTATTGCATGTCCTTGGGATTGTCTGTGTTGCTCACATTGTTTAGGATGTTATGAAACTCATAGCCCAACTCCAACTAGTTTCTTGCTGACATAACCATGCAATGCACACTGACATATTGGCAGAATGGATTGCATGCCCCCTCGTTGTAAGCAATAAGCACTATAGTGCTATTTGGCTGCTGATCATACAACAGATTGAACCCTTGCAAACTAACAGCTATAATTGTGGAGTATGGATTCTCGCCACTGTTGCTGCTACCATTCGAGGCTTTGATGTCACTGGTCTGAGTGAGAAGGACCTGCCATCATTCCATCACTACCTATACATGAACGCTCTCTCTGTTATGGCCAACTAGCTAGAATTTGTAAGGGTTTCCCCCCATTTGTAGAGTCTCAATCACCAGGTTAACAGGAGCTATAGGGAGTCTAGGGAGTCTTGAGATCGTGCTCTTGGGATGGGATAGGATGTATTCCAGATGATTTTGTGCTGCGCGAATGGAATGTCCCCTGAAGTTCAATTATCTGATGGGCTGGCTGAAACCGGATGGAAACCTGAATGAGTTAATCCTAACTTAGGATGACGAGTGATTGTTCAGAGGAAGATGACCGGGAAGATACGTTCAAGGAGAAAGATAGTAATGAGGAGACGATGGGCGACGAGATCAGCTTCAACGCGAATGACGAGGTATAGGTTACTGATGGGTGCGATGACGGTAATCAAATGGAGCATCCGTTGACAAGGATGAGTTCAGCGTAAATTGCAATGGGTAGAGATAGAGTGGTAAACAAGAGTCCAGGCCCCCAAGGGAGAGTAGACAAGTGAATAGGACTAAGGAAAAGATGACGAGAGGGAACGGTATATATATGATACTAGGGTGATTTAGGGTAGGTCGTCTGAGTCCTAAATAGTTAAGGGCCGGTGAGGGAAAGACAAAGATAAGGAGACATGAGGAAACAGCAAGGTAACCATGAGGCGTGACATCATAGATAGACGAGAGTCTGGACTTGGTCTGGACTCGAGTCACGTGTTGTCCCACGGTCACGTGTGAGGTCACGTGATGAAAAAGAGTGGAAAGTCACGTGATCCTAAAAGGGGTCAAGTCATGTGACTAGGTCACGTGACTGCGAAAGTGAAAAGTGCTAAGTATAATGAGACGAATAAAATGAGAAAAACGTAGCGTGAGGTCCAGAACTATAACACTGGCGAATGTCAGAAATTATGTAAATCATTTGCCCATTCCATTACGGCCTTGGGAGGCTCTGCAAGACCTCCTCACCCTCATTGGCTGGTGGCAACATCTATCCAAGCTGCCTTTGACAGCAATCCATCTTGTTCCAACTTTTCGTATCTCACCCTGAACGATCATATCAATTAGCGCTTTCAGATCTCTGACTGCAATTTAAATATGCTCAAGTTCATCGGACGACGTCCTCGCCTCGCCTCGCTCTTGCCTCTTGGCCCCCCCCTTCCTCCTCTCTCCTTTTTCTCTCAGAAACAAGTGCTCTTTACTTGTTCTTTTTTTTTTGGTGAGTTATATTTGTCACACATGCCCACTGACTGATTTGGTCCACAGAAATGTTATTGGATTTTATTCCGGATGACTATGTTGCTGAACAGATTGGTGGTGGTGGTCGTAGCCCTAGTCCTGTCACCCAAACTCCAAGTAGGCTGTGTACCAAGTTAAAGCCCACTGCTCGGGATAGTGGCGTTGTTCATGGCGCTTCGAACCAGCATGCCCAGATGGACAATGAGGCCGGCGCTCACCTGGCTGCCCCTCTTGACATCCCCATTCAGCATAAAAAGGAAAATACCCCTGCTCAGAAGGGCTCCAAGCACACTCTTCCAGCCATTCTGTCAACCGCACATTCGTTAGGTCTACAGGCCCGCCATCCAGAGGCTCTTGTGGTTCCAACCGATCAATATCAAACTTGAAACCACTCACACGAGCCATGCCACCCTTCTCCTGCTGCACATTCTCCTGCCTCCTGTAATGACAATCATTACAGCACTCGCATGCTACCCTTCCATGAACCATTGTATGTATTTCCTGTCGAACCCCTGACACCCAACATGGTTCCTTCACGACCATCCTCTGTGGTTCCCTCAAGAGAGCCATCTCTAGCTCCATTAAGAGCACCATCCACCCCCCTCCTAACGACTTACCTGTCTCTCATGCTCCCTCTTTCCCACATGAAACTACGCCATTGCCTCCCAGGCAGTTTTCCTTACCTCCACCCCCTGGCCCTCCACCTACATTTGGACCACGTCCTCAAATTGCTTCAAACTCGCACTCTGGTCTCCATCATGCTACATCGATCAATGATGACATAGCTATCATGGTTTGCCCCATACCCAGAATGAAAGTTATTTCTCCAACTCCGCTTGTTTCTCACACCTCTGACCCCATGCCTATCACATCATCGGAATACGATGCACATACTTGTGACTCATATAATCAGGATGAGTCACATTGCTTCTCGGAAAAATCATTGCCCTGCACTCCAACTGGTGGCTGGAGATCTACTCAGGTTCTCTAGCTCCTCCAAAAAGAGTATGATGAAATGGAAATCATCCTCCAGAGGGTTGCTGAGGAGACATTGCTGACAACTCAGCAAGTTGCTGAGGCATGGCATCGAGATTGGGGTCATCTGATTGTTAACGCAAATTACTGGAAAAAATACCAGGCTTTCTGGAAGGCCAACGAGGACACCAAACGTCGCCAAGCAGGCATCACACTGGATGAGCCAGATATGTTTTACTTGCCTGACTTAACTACATGCTTAATCTATCATTAAAGCCATACCCAGTATGATGAGCTGCTGCTACAAATGTTTTATCGAGGGTCAGGGCCAGGACTAGAGGGAGATCCTGGATGTTTTCGAGTTAACAGAGGTTACCAAGACCTCGGAGCAGACATTGGCTTAGCATGGGCAAGTTTTCAGCAATATTCGACATAAGATTTGCAACATGGTAAGTTTATTAATGCTTTGTGTTCCTGATCCTTATGTCTTGGTCCTAAGATGGACACAGTGGCCAAGAAGTATGGTTTCCAGAGTGTGCTCGTCATGTGTGGGAATATTGTCAATGAAGACAATTCTTTTGGTCATGCATATATGACAAAAGGAGCTGAAGATGTTGGTTTATTGAGATTCTTAATGTATGGTATGCGTACTAATCTGGATGTGTAGTTTTGGCAGACTCGTTGTAAGGCAGATGGAGACGTCATCATTGGTCATCTAAAGGCCCACGTGTTGTAAGTTTTTGACTTCGTTGCCTAGTCATGTCATTTTAAGTAATCAAACTTGTCATAGTAACCTGGCATTCCCAGAGACTGTTGCAGAAGCATTTGATGACGGCAACAATGCTAGCGACAACCACTGTGATGATCATGACAAAGTTCATAATGATCTGCATGTCAAGTCCTCTAGCCGCGATATCAGAACCTCAGCAAACATTGAAGAGTCCTCTGATACCCACCGAAATGAATTGAAAAAGCATCTCTTGGAAGTAATATGTGAGTGTGGTCGGTTATTACACATCGTTTATTCAATCAGCCATGATGATCATTGTCAGCTACTGCCGGTGCGGATGTATCGAGGCTTGGGGGAAAAATTTCCCTTGGAAGGCACTACTGCCTCTTTTGGTGAATGGCAGGTTTGTCATGGAAGGCTACCCTTTTGATACGCTGATGCTTGGGGAATGTCACAACCAGTGAACTAAAGGAATAAGCGATCTGAAGCTTCCTGAGATGAAGTGCTTGGTATGTGTGATCAAGGTGGCCACACTGAAAGTCAAACATGTCAAGGGTGCCCGAGAAATTGGTGAGTCGTGTTCTTGTGCAACTTGAACAGACTGTGCTCATCTTCTGCAGCTGATCTCCTTGCCGGTGTAGCTCCGGTGATCATTGAGGAGCCTCCACCACCTTCCTCGCATCACTCCCATGCCAGACAGATGTTTGTTGACGGCAAATGCAGGAGAGGTGGGCCGAGATGCCTTGGCACAAGTGGTATTGCCACCACATGTGTCAAGCGTCCTCGATTGGAGAAAACCCTTGCATCTGACTCAGAGTCTGGGGAGACTTCTGAAGTACCCTCATGACGGCTGAAGAAGACCCGCAGAGAGGCCTGAGTTTCTTCTGATAGTGAGTCAGAACCGCCAAGACGTATCAAGCCTTGCCAACGCAAATCTACCCAAGAAGTCTCAAAACATGACAAAAAGAAGCGCACCACAGAAGGAAAAGGTACTCAACGAGGCGGTGGTGCCAGAAAGTTCAAGAGTACAGAGATGGTTGTCTCGTCGGATGATGAGGACGATCTTGAAGGATGTAAGTGATCATTTGGCCATCTTTCACTTTGACTTTGCCACCTACTGACCCATTCACCTTAGATGCAAAGAAAGCAGCCAAGCCACCCCAAGGTAAGATTATTTCATGTTGATGAGGTTGCCATCATTTAGTGTTCTCAGTACACCCAAAACCCCGCTTGGTCAAGAAAAGTGTGGCTGTGGATGATGTCCATTTGTTCCATAGCAGTGGCATCGCAGACGATGTTGCTAATGCTGCTATGATGGCAGCGCTTCGCAAAAACATCAAGGGCTCCATGGAGATGAATATCCCTGATTCACCCTCTCCTAAACGTCTACAGCTTCCCTGATCCAATGAGGTGCGCACATCACCAAACATATACAAGTCCTCTGATGCCTCATCTTCAAACACACCACTTGCTGCTCCGTTTCGGATGTCACCATCCCCTGCTGCATCTATTACACCATCTGAAGCCTCTTCAAGTCAGCCGGTTGTTCCTGCACCTCCTGCACCTCCCCCTCCTTTGAGTCAGCTTCATCTCGTCGCACCTCCGCTGCCTCTGCCACCCAAAAATATGCCTGTGCCCCCAAAGGTCACTCATTGACTTCCTGTGGCTCTGAAGGCCCCCCCATGACCTCCGGGGCCACCTTATCAGCAGGTTCAGGCGTCACCATTCCCTGTTATATCTGTCACACCATCTGTGACCCCTCAGCCAGTTGTTCCTGCACCTCCTGTGCCCCCTCCTTCTCCAAGTCAGCTTCATCTCATCACACCTCCACTGCCTCTGCCACCTCGACCCACAGGTTATCAGCAGAACCATCCACCATGGCTTTATTTCCCTCTGTCCATGTATGGTCAACCAATGCATGCACCAGTCAACTACCATGATCAGGTCCCTTACCAACAACATGAAGGCTTGCACCCCAATCATGATCTATATGCCTGCACACCTCTGCATGCCCCTTCACACGAAGATTTGGCAAGTTCCAAGGGATGGTATCAAGATCCACATAATTTGTATGGTGGTGCATTCACTGACCCCCACCTGTGTGAAATAACCCCGGATAAGGGGTTTGATCTTCAGAAATGCCTCCCGAGACTACCGGCAGCACCCAGCACTCCTGGGCCTTCTGGACCTCCTTAATATATAGAAATATGTACTTTTTTGTAGCTTCTGAATACCAATCTCTTGAGTGTTTTGGAAGTTGGTTGCACATTGGCAAAGCAGATGGTAATGCTTCTGTATCTCTGTATGTCACATATATTATCATGATTGGTCAAATTCATATGAGTAAGGTCTTCTGTTGTTCAAGTTGTTCAACTAATCCATGTTCCGCAGATCTTGCTACTTATCCAATGGAAGGGTGCGGTCTTCCATTCCTGTGCTGTCCTCACAAACTCACTGGATATAAAGGGTGGGCTGGAACGCTCGCTGTCCCTCACCCTCCTTGCCAATGCCCTTCTCACCCTTTCATTTATATCACCTTCCCACTCTTGCATCTCCTCTCATTCTGTCACCATGGATTCCCCTTCATCCGAGCCCAAGCTTGCTGAATGTGTTGACTGTTGTATGTGTTCATATTAGACCTCTAATACCTGGGGCTGATCCTAGCTACTGTGACTATCTTGCCAGTTCTGTTTGAGCGCTTGAGGACTCAGTTGAAAGCCCTCGTCGAAACTGTCAACCTGCTCGCATTATTTATCTGTGACTCGGAGGATGACTCCCCATGAGACCCCTCTGTGTGGGCATTATTGCACAAGGCGTTCAAACAGTGTCCTTCCCCACTGCTGTCTGTCCCTGAAGAAAAACATGAGGTTACTTATAGCGGGTATAAGCGGGGATTCAGTTATCAGGATACTAGTTCTAGATGATGAAGGCAATCGACCAATTAGTATCCTTTTACCTTTTGAATATCATGTCGTTCTTGCACACTAGTTTGTTAATGTATTTGGGGGTAAACACTTGTGATTTACTATATACAGTGTGATACATGCTGCACTGATCGGAAATGTATATCGGGGTCAAGGAGGTCATGGAGGTCTACATTCTTTAGGAGGTTGTAGAGGTAAGAAGGGTCTAACAGAGGTAACAGAGGTGAAGGAGGTCGTGGAGGTGAGATAATGGAGATTGAGAAGGTCAGTGGAGGTTGTGGATGCTGCAGGAGGTCATAGAGGTCAAAGCGGTCTAAGATGGGGTCACAGAGGTGGAGGAGGTCACAGAGGGCACATCTAGAGGACGCAGAGGTAACGGGGGTTAGAGGAGGTAGATCACGTCACCACATGGCAATGGTGCGGAGAAAACAGAAGTTCTACGGGGTGGTAGTCACCACCATTATAGAAGAAAAAAAAGGACTTACGATTAGAATGGGGTCCACCACATCATCACATTTGTATATACATGGCATGTGTGTGTTGCGGAGCATCACTTCAACCATATAAATAATGGCGAACCCCATCAAGGGGATGGTGGAAGGCGATGACGAGGAGTACCGTGACGGCGTAAGAAGCCTTTTACTGTGGCATAACAGGCAAGAGGGGAATAGCCCTCCACTGTGGATGCTCAGGCGGTTCGAACGTAGGGAACCGGGTAAGAACCAAGTGAATAGACTGGGGGTATCTAGAGTACAGGGTACGGTATATATATGTAAGGGAACCCTTTAGGGCAGACGTGAGAAGATACTCTAGGGCTGGTATAGAAGAAGTCCACGCGGTGGACATGAGGTATGATGTCATGATGACATCATTGTCTAGACTATGACGTCGTCGACCTAGACCACTATGTCAGCATGTCACGTGCCAGATCACGTGACTCTCCTAAGGGTAAGATATAAATAAGATCTAAGACAGATAACCAGATGGTCACGTGACCAGTCACGTGACGTTATCTGATAAGATAAGATAAGAGAAACCGTTTGTAAGTAAGTCCGAGTGTAATCGCAAGTATTGTAGCTCGTCCGATAACAGTATGGACTGTAGATGTTATAGTTCAGGACCATCACGCTACGTTTTTCACTTTTCTTCGTCTCATCATACTTAGTACTTTTCACTTTCGCAGTCACGTGACCTAGTCACCTGACTTACCCCTTTTTCAGATCACGTGACATTCCACTCTTCTTCGTCACGTGACACCACACGTGACCGTGGGACAACATGTGACTCGAGTCTAGACCTGATCCAGACTCTCGTCTTATCTATGATGTCACGCCTCACGGTTACCTTGCGTTTCCCTCATGTCTCCTTATCATTTACTTTCCCTCGCCTGCCCTCAAGTATTTAGGACTCAGACGACCTACCCTAAACTCCCTTAGTATCATATATATACCGTTCCCCCTCGTCGTCCTTTCCTTAGTCCTATTCACTTGTCTAACTCTCCCTTGGGGGCCTTGGACAATTTGACTACTACTCCTCTACCATTGCACTTAGCCGTTTCATCCTCGTCATCGGATGCTTCGTACCTTTTACGTTTCCCTCCCAATACACGAATTCACCGTAACTCTCATCATCGTCGTTGACACCGTCTCTCGACAAGTTGTCTCTATTCGATCACTCGTTAGGCCTGTGTTTACACTGGTCTAATCTCGTTCTTAGTTGTCCAAGTTCACCATCTGGTTTCAGTAGACGAACTGTAGATGAACTGCATACAGACAATATGGTCTGTATCCATAAATGACATGACTGTCCACAGTCATGTTTCTGTGAGAACTGTACTATCTGCACACAGACGTCACAGACACTACAGTTGGGGTGACAAATTGCTGATGAGGCTGGTACTCAGGCTTGCCACTACCATCACTACAGCACACTTTAGGCGAGGACTGCTGTTGCACTATGTGGTGACCATTTTTTTCCCAGAGTTTTTATGATCAGATATTATCATGGTAGATCCCGAAATCCTCCCAGAATTAGGAATGATGTTCAAGAGGTAGGCATGTCTATCTGATACCACTATAACCAAGCATTAACATTGCCTTGACAAGGAATGTAATGTACTTGGGAAGTTGAGATCTACCAGTTTTTAAAGTCACTATTCAAGAGTCTCTGCCTGTGGAGTCTGGCCCAGGGAAGTTGGAGCCATTGGAGAAACATCAGTAAATTCACACAGTGCTTAATTGACTTTATTCATCCTATTTTGCTTAGCTAACTACCACAACATCTCAAAGCTTGCTCAAAAACCTATTTTGAAGCCTCCTTGATGTTAGGGTGTAGTATGGTCAAGGTTTTCAGTGTTACAGAATAGTTTGTGGTAATGTTGTACATGATATGTAATTTTACGAGTTGAATAAGACAGATAAAGACAAATTAAGCAGTAATAAGCATAATGTAAATTTACTGATGAACCGCAAGCAAAGCCGGGCATTTAATAACTGAATACTTGTCTCAAGACTCGGGCATGTGCCTTGGTTCACTGGACCACAAAGTCGAAGTATCACTGGCACGGTGCACTTCGACGGAGAGTGGTCCCGCATAATTCCACTCCAGACTGGAAGAAAGTACAATCCAAGCTTGAGCCCCAAGCCGATTCGGCATGATGCATGGCAGGGCAGAGTTGTGAATAATTAAATGTCCGATGCTCTGCTCCGCGACCCGTCTTCAGGTGAGCGACAGCCTGAGAGTTGTCCTGCCATGGCTAGCCTACCCTTGCGTATGTAAACTTTGTTGCTTGTCTACTAGTCCTGACGTTTCGTTTTTGGTGATCGGCATCCTGTCAAGTTCCACGGATTCACACGGCCTTCAAGATGTTCAAGTATATTCTGGTAGAAGAACCTGGAGGGACTGAGAAGCCCAGTATTCAAGTATGTATGTGATCCGCAATCAGAAGCGCATGCGGCATGATGAACTTCGCATGCGTCTGGTTTCACCCGTTGCGGCCGGACACGCACTGCTGCTGTCAACCTCCACCAATCTTTCTGCCAAGATATTAGATTATCTTGTAAGCGAGAAAGGGCTGTTACCCTGATCGATAAGGCAGACGCTGGCATGTTCAATTCTAGGAACCAGCCAGCAGCTGTGCTTGACGGGGCTTAAAAGGATTCATGTGAGCACTACATATCGAGAAGTCCGATGTGTCTTGACGAGACGGTGCCGTACTCTCGCCCGTTCTTTCTCCCTGTAAACCGCA
>JBBPQR010000224.1:0-14564 GCA_038092615.1 Boletus sphaerocystis | reverse complement strand
AGTAACTCCAGCGTGATTTGGCGCCGTCCACCGACGTTTGATTTTTCAAAGTCGAACGACTGCAGTTCGAAATGATATGACTTGGTATTCTCGTAGCCATACCTCTCTTCAAA
The DNA here is from genome assembly GCA_038092615.1 of Boletus sphaerocystis. Lineage (NCBI taxonomy): Eukaryota > Fungi > Basidiomycota > Agaricomycetes > Boletales > Boletaceae > Boletus > Boletus sphaerocystis. Next base: position 14,451 of record JBBPQR010000224.1, on the reverse strand, counting down.
TAACTTGGTCAGGTCCTCATACGAAATTTGACCACCAGAGCCCCTGGCAACACGCTGTACAATCTCAAAGAATGCAACCTGGAGCCTGCGAGGAAGTTGTATCTTCAATGAGTTGACGATTGCATTCGCCACGTCGGCTTGGCCAGTCGTCGAGTCGAAGCCGATGCTCAGTTTCAACTCGGGCAAGGGGCGGTCACCAATGGCGCTGTTTACAGCACTGAGAACAGCGCGTAAACCAGACGCAGTAATGTCGGGGTCGACACCAACACCCCACCACGACTGCGTGGCACTACGTGTCTCCTTGACATTGTCTTTAGTGGCGACAAGCTCTATGTATGAGGCTGCTTTGGCAGTCTGGCCGTCACCAATAGTGTGTTCAGAGTACTCGCGCAAGGTCAGATCGATGTCAAGGTGGCTGTGGAGGGCGTTGAGCAATGCAGAAATCGGTCCGTTTCCGTCTCCCCGTATGACTCGGAGCATGCCATCGACAGATAGCGTGCCGTCAAACCGGCGGCGTTCGTCTGCAGCTTCATCGGCGTCCAAAGAGTCCGATGACGGCTCAGCGGTGACAGAAAACGATTTAAGTGCCAATCTGCCCTCGTACTTCGGCCCTCCAAAGTGATATGTGCTGCGGAAAGTAGTCGTGATGTCCTCTATCGTCATCTCTCTTGCCTCGCGATCCGAGATGGCCTGAATGACTTGGTAGAAGGCGATTTGCAACTTGCGGGGGAGGTCCAGATTGAGGTGTTGTTTGACAAGGTAGGCAATACCCGCTTTTCCAGACTGCGAATTAACACGGATGACAGCCTCATAACTGCATCCGAGGTCGGCAGGATCGAGCGGCAGGTAAGGCATGTCCCAGATTTGTGCCTCGCCATTCGCGAGATTTTGAACATGTCGTCGCGCCTGCTCCTCGAAACCTTTCTTGATAGCATCTTGGTGTGAACCAGAGAACGCAGTGAAGACCAACTCGCCAGCGTAGGGGTGTCGGGGATGAACAGGAAGATCATTGCATTGTGTGACGATGTCGATAATACTCTGTATATCACTGAAATCTAGATGAGGGTGAATGCCTTGAGTGTAGAGGTTGAGTGCAAGGTTGACAATGTCAACGTTTCCCGTCCGTTCGCCATTGCCGAACAAGCAACCTTCTATGCGATCAGCGCCTGCAAGAACGGCAAGCTCGGCAGCCGCAATACCAGTCCCCCGGTCGTTGTGGGGGTGCAAACTGACGATTATCTTTTCGCGTTCGGAGATGTGAGTGCAGAAGTATTCGATCTACCGAGGTGTCAAAGCAATTCTGAGGGAAAGCTACTGTATGTGACTTGCCTGGTCTGCATAATGGTTTGGGGGGCCTATCTCCACAGTTGCGGGTAAATTGAAGATTATTCGCTGAGTGCCAGTGCCAGCCTTTCCCCATGCACTTTTGACCGCCCCGCAGATAGCTACCGAGAAATCGACTTCTGTCTGGGAGAACGTTTCCGGGCTGTATTCGTATCGGAACGTAGTACCATGAGAAGTTGCATACTGATTGGTTAATTCGCGAACTAGATTGGTATGATGTACCGCAAGATCGATCGTTTGATCTTTCGAGTTCTTAAAAACGACGTTGCGGAACATGGGAGAGGTTGCGTTATACATGTGAATGATGACATGCTTTGCGCCTGCTACAGCCTTGAACGTTTGTCTTATAAGATCCTCGCGAGCCGGTGTCAAGACCTAGGGTAAAAAGGATTAATACAAGCTACTGGATAGAGCTTATGTTCTGCAGACCTGAATCCACACATCATCCGGGATTTCGTCATGCTCGACGAGGTATCGAACGAAAGAAAAATCGGTATCGCTGGCAGCTGGATACGCGACTTCTATCTCCTTGAAACCGCACTTTACCAGCAGCCTGAAGAATGCTAGTTTTTGATCACCTGACATGGGGTTTGCGAGGGCTTGGTTTCCATCGCGGAGATCAGTAGACAGCCAGATGGGAGCTTTGACAAATGTTTTAGTTGGCCATGTGCGGCCGACGAGGTTTAGAGGCGTGTACGGCTTGTACTTTTGAGAAGGATCGATGCTGAGAGGAGCTTTAGCAGTCATTGCAAGCGGATTACTGCGACTCACAGCATACAACCCATGGCTGGTGACTCTTTACTAGAAAACGAAAACTTTTGGGTTGTTCGAGTCAGAGTGACTCTTTGATTCGGATCTTTCCGTACTACTACCATCCGTTGGAGACACACCGGCGATTGCACGTTAAACCTGACTGAATGTCGCTGACCCTGTCAACAAAGGCATCTCCGATTCCTTACGCTGCCCTCGCGGTTGCGACATACACTCAAAAGGCCGAGCTTAACTTCGATGAGACAGTAACAGGAGTCCTACTGGATCTAGATGGTGATCAATACACAACCGAAGAAGAGATCGTCACGATCCTGGCCAAGAGCGCAGGCATAGACGGAGAGAGCACAAAGGTTGTCCGATATCTTCCCCACCTCCCGAAGCTTACCATTCCCAGGTGTCAACATACCTTACATTAGCAAAAGCGCTACCGACAATAACGGCGGTCCCCGACATTCTCGGTGCTCTTGACTCTTTGGATGATCATCTCGCGTACCATACATTCCTCGCTGGTCGCGAGATCACTGTAGCAGATTGGGTGCTCTGGGGAACTATCAGAGGCATGCGATCTCCTGTCATATCGTCACGAGTGTCCAATGTCCCTCTCTTAGCATCCATCAAAATATTGGGTCTGCTCAAAAATGCTCAGCACGTTCATGCTCTGCGGTGGGTTTCACACTTGGAAAGTCTTGAATCCACGCAAGCCGCTCTGGCTAGTGTTGTAGCGGCCAAGGCAAACAAGGCGCGAAATACAAAAACTGCTGCAAGCTTTGCTCTGGGTCTTCAGAACGCCAAGGAAGGGGAGGTTGTGACTCGCTTTCCTCCCGAGCCCAGCGGGTACTTGCACATTGGCCATGCGAAAGCTGCTGTTTTAAACCAGTATTTTGCGCAAATGTACAAAGGGAAAATGATCATTCGATTTGATGACACGAATCCGACCAAAGAGAGGGTGCGTGTCTACATCTCATCAACCTTTTTGCAGCTTACGTTTAGATTAGACCGAGTTCGAGCAGACTATCCTGGAGGATTTGGAGTTGATGGCCATTAAAGGAGACATCATTAGCCATACATCCGACTATTTTGATCAAATCTATGAACTTGCGATCAAAATGATTGAAGCTGGTAAAGCATATACTGACGACACGGAACAAACTCAGGTACGAAGCTACGCACTGTCTGTCTTGTTACTGACGTTCAGCCAGATGCGCGAGGAGCGGGGCAGAGGAATCGCTTCTACCCATCGCGATGACCCCATTGAGGACAATTTAAGGCATTTTTCGGAAATGAAATCCGGTATACCGGAGGGCCTGCGGTGGTGTCTCCGTGCAAAAATCAGTGTGGATGATCAGAATAAAACCCTTCGTGATCCGGTCATCTACCGGTGCAATGTCATTCCTCACCATCGTACAGGGTAATAGTTTTGTGCATTCTCACGACTTCCGCAATGTTCATCCGTTTCCAACAGCGACCAATGGAAGATCTACCCCACTTATGACTTCGCATGTCCCATTGTTGATTCGCTCGAGGGTGTCACTCACGCACTGAGGACTATGGAGTATCGCGAGAGAAATGCTCAATATTACTGGATGATCGACGCATTAGGTCTGCGCCCTGTCTATATCTGGGATTTCAGGTCTGGATTTTTTTCCCGCATCCCCGCGTATAAACATAACCATTGTTTCAAGTCGATTGAATTTCATCTATACCCTGTTATCCAAACGGAAATTGCATTGGTTCGTCGACAACAACATCGTCAAAGGGTGGGATGACCCACGGTTCCCCACCATTCGAGGTCAGATTGACAGAGTCTAAACGTTGATTAAGCTTACATGCAAAACAGGGATTCGTCGCCGTGGCATGACAGTAGAGGCACTGAAGCAATTTATGCTTTCCCAGGGGCCTTCTCAGTCCCTCGTTTCTCTTGAATGGGATTCCATCTGGGCCCTTAACAAGAAGGTTATAGATCCAATTGCTCCCCGGTTCTGGGCAATCCTTAAGGAGAAATGGTACGCTACTACACATGCGTCTACAATGACGTTTAAAGTTTTTTATCTGGGTTCTTCCCAGCGTACCCGTCACAGTTAACGGTGGTCCTACTGGAATCGAGGTTAAGACACTACCTCTGCACAAGAAGAACCCAGATATCGGCGAGAAGAAGACAGTTTATTCGTCCACTATCTTGCTCGAGCAGGAGGACGCTGCTTCGTTTGAAGATCAAGAAGAAGTAAGCCCGTTCGGACTCATAGTTTGTTTTTTGGATAACATGCACCGTCAGATTACCTTGATGGACTGGGGCAACGCCTTCGTGCGTTCGAAGCTGGTCGGAAAAGATGGCGAAGTGACCTCCCTGGTTATGGAGCTAAATCTTGGTGGCGACTTCCGTAAAACGAAAAAGAAAATAACCTGGCTTGCCAAACCCACGGAAGTGCACCCAGTAATCGAGGTCACACTTCTGGACTATGACTACCTGATCACAAAAAAGAAGCTTGAGGAAGAAGACGACGTGAAGGACTTTGTCCCACCAGTGACCGAGTTTCGCGAAGAGGCACTGGCGGATGCAAACGTGACAATGCTTAAAACGGGCGACATTATCCAATTCGAGAGAAAAGGATATTACATTTTCGACGGACACGGAGATGGAAAACTTGAATTCGTCAGAATCCCAGATGGACGTGCAGCTGGCTTAGCGAGCAAGGCAGGCAAGGGCATCGCGACCACCGAGATATCTAGTCTTGCCACGCCTTCAACATCCGGACTCGGAGCTGACCTTCAATCCGTGGTGAAGATGTATAAGGTAGATCGGCTGTATGGAGAGGATGGACTAGTATCGCCCGTTTCAAGCAGCAAGATGTACAGGGTGGAGAACGTGTACGCATAGATGTTTCACGTTTTTGGGTCGAATGATCAGAGTTGTCGTAGTCGCGTGAATTACGTTATCTAGACTCGTACTTGGAACTCACCAACCTTTCTTTTCCGACTCTGTCCTTCCCTTGCGTTGTTTCTCGACTAGGCAAACTGTTAAGCAAGGTTAAAGTATCATCAGCGCCCAGGCTAATTTTTGCCCTGTCGCCGCTTCGCTTCGTGTTTTTGGGATCGGGGTCCATGCCAGTGACTCCATGATCACGAGTAAACGAAGCAAGAGAAGGCCACCTTTGGGAATTATACCGCGCTTGCAGGATCGATCAAGCACTAATCCGTCAAGCTGCTGAAAATAACTAGATACATACTTAAATGACAGCACGAGGTGGACCGCTTCGCATGGGCACAAATTTTACACTTTTGATGGAGACGACAAATACAACACTGCTCATGACCCCACCTGGCAAGAACACCCCTTATATCATACCGCGTCGTATTCGTCTGCTAAAGTTAGCAAAAAGCGTACTTCGCCAAAGTTTTGACCGATCAAGGGTATTTGGATATTGATTGAATTTCCCTCTCCGTAGCACTTCCATTAGTATGAACGTAACTGCAGGCGGTGTAAACAGGGACCGTAGCGAGTTATTGGAAGACAGACTATTTACCTATCAGTTCAGCTGTTGACGCTAGAGCATGGAGCTCGAATTCAAGATAGTGATGGCCAAAACCTGATAGTGGTGTCGTGATAAAATGTTCACCGACGCGAAGACAGTTCAGGTGAAGATGCCCTTTGATTTGATTGGAATCATAGTCCAAGAGCTATGGTATCGTTGAGACGGCGCACTAGCTCACGTAGCCATGGAATTCCACCTACTCTAAGTCCATCCAGCCCAATCAACCAGAAAAATTCAGTGTCAAACCGTGCAGGCAATCCGAGAACATTGTGTCTAGAAAGGGATGTGTAGTTGGGAAGAAGAGGAGGGAGGAGGACTTACGACAAGATGGCACTCTGGGATCCAAACAATTCTTTAACGGCGACTTTTTCCTTGCCGATGATGACCTCTACGGGTCGTCGTCCTTCCCATCCAATTTCCGCCACAGTGGCGCCGCATTCGTCGATGATGCTGGTCCTTCGAGTCACTGCAGCCTCACAGTCGGAATCCCTTTCTTTGGCTTGAATGAAATGCGAGCGGGTAAGGATGGTAAAACCGAGGGCACCAGTCTCCGGATACACGAGAGATGAGTCTAGGATGTCAGATTTAGAAAACTTGAGTAACATCGTGGGTGGGGGGAGAGTGAGAGGGCTGACAAGCTAAAAAAAGCCCGATACCTTCGATATGACCCCGTGACATGACGCACGATATGTATGGAATTGGAATTATGAAGTAAGTTGCCGAAACAAGTAAATTACGTAAAGATGAACTTGTTGGGGTTGCTTAATGAGTAGAACACCAGTTAGTTCCTGGCTTCTTTAGAACATCTTTCAACCCTTTTGTATGCATATTTTTTGGTGTGAGAAGGAAAGACCTAAACTCGGGGGGCTGATTGGGTGCTGGTAGCAAAACCCCGGGCTACATGGGCACAGAATGTGCGTCCACGCCACTGTTTGCTTGCGCTTGTTTGGTGTGGTAATAAGAGACGAACAAACAAGAGCCAAACAAATTGAACCTGCAGCGACGACGACGACTACAAGGACTGGTCGCGACGACGACGACGCCCACGACGCCAGCGACGAGGATTTCCGAAAGTGTTCGTCTTCATCGAGTTCGGAACACGCTGTTCAAACATCGACGCGGGTCTCCTATAATCAGGTCCAGAACTTGAACTGTCATCATTGTCCCCGTTGATATGCCTCAACGTCGTTCACCACATAGACACTCATCCTCCTCATCCGGTAGTCATCATCGCAAAACAAAATTCCCGCTCCGTCATTCGTCCGCTGCAAGACGCGCTCTCGCTTTCGTTAATAGACTCCAGAGGTCAACCATTAGTTCCCACGCCTCACGCGCGTCCGCACCCTCCTCCTCGGATACGGTTTCTGTTCGCCCCATTCTTGCTACATTACAGCCCAATCTACGTCGGTTGCCTAGCCGCCAGTGCCTCCTACAAAAAAATAGCATGCGCGACGTGAGCCTGAATTTCGATGTGCCCGTCGGTTCGAAGAGAAAACGCGTCGTTTCCGTCAATGAGAATGCTCACGCGCATGGTCGTCCAATGCGTGGATCTGGAAGACCCAAAAGGCGGAAAGCGGTCATGGTATATTCCGGAACCGATGATGAGGTGTCCTCGATGGATGTCGATGCGCATCATCGGTGTAGTGGATCCGATGACTCTGAGGTGGACAGCGATCGAGGGGAGTCATGTAAGCTGTGTCCGCACCCGTCATCATCCGACGCTTATGGTGAAATAGCGGATGAATTTCTTATCGAGGAAGCGTCCACTAGGCAACTTTTACGACTGCGCAAGGATGAACTTATGCGTCTTTATGTAGCGGCTGGCCTTTCGGATGACACGGAGTCCCTCACAAAACCAGAATTGGTGGATGCCATCATCTCTGCGCGTGATGACGTTGCCTCGCTTCCCCCTTCTTCCCCTCCAGGCAGGGGAGATGACAATTCCAGTGATTTTTCGTCAGACGACGGGAACGTTGCTGGTGATGAAGAGACAGATGCCAGTGCCAAGTACACGGCAGCTTCTAGTCTTAGGAGGCGCGTAACCGTTAATGGTATTAGCCAGATGACCACGCGTGCCCTGAAGACGCGTAGTTTGTCCCTAGGTCAACTCAACGCACACTCGTGTCCCGTCGAAGTGAGCATGGTTGCGGAGCAGAAGAATGAACCTGAGGTTGTTACCAGGTTAGTACACTGGCGCTGCTACTCTCATCCGACCAGCCGACCAAATTTTGGTAGACGACGAAACACACGGACGTCGAATCGATCATCTCCAACGATGACATCTTCTAACCCTCTGCCTTCGCCACCTGCCACCCGTCTCCGTACGCGTCAGGGTTCTGGAGAGCATTTTCCGTCACAAATTGTCTTGCCAAAAGCCAAGGCCAAACCCAGACAAGTTGAGTTCAGCGAGGATGTTCAAGCACGCTCCCCTCCAGTCTCTGGTGATGAGAGTGAACTAACCGACCTTGCGGAGCTGGAGGCAAAGATTGCAGCTGCTTCACGAAGCCCTCGTCGGCTCCGTAGTAGAGACAAGGTCAATGGCAATGGTTCTGCCCCTGATGAAGGCGCAACCCCGAGGCAAAGGGTAAGATGCAAGGGCGTCATGGAACAAGACTGTGAAGAGGAAGAAAATCAGTCTATGGATGATGAGGAAGAGGTCGATGAGCTTATTTCGTCCCCTTCTCCCTCACCCCCGCCGGGGAACGGTCGGCGCACCCCGGTTAAACGACGGCTGCGACCGCGGAGGATGCAGACACATACACCACCAGGGGATGATGGTAGCGAAGGGGATGACGAGGAAGAAGAGGACCAAGTGAAAGAGAATGTAGCGGAGGAAATGGATGATGAAGATATCGAGAGTCTTCACGAAGACGAGGATGTTCATGTGGGCAGCTCCTTGTGTCTCGTGGAGACGACGCTTCGAAAGCTACGTAGTGGAAAAGTGGTTGGTGGCGAAGATCTCAACGAAGATGAACAGGAACAGGATGATCAAGAGATTGACTTGGAGCTCGAATCAGTTGATGTGGATGCTGAGAGTGCAGAGGATGCTGATACTGACGAGGCTATGGAGGAAGAAGATTGTAGGTATCCACCATCCCACTGGTTCAGCATGCTGATGGTCGATGCAGTTGATCTTACCCTTGCCACTAAGAAGACGTTAATTCGTCTCCGCCGTGATGACCTTGTTCGACTGTGCGAGACACGTGACCTCGATGTAGCTGGTACGAAGCCTCAACTTGCACAGTCTCTGTTGCAGTGGCGCGGTCGTCATGCAAACGGTTTCTCTTCACCATCCTCAACCGGTACTGTGCGACCCCCATCGACGATGCGTCGCGGCGGTCGCCGCAGGACAAAGAGTCGTAGTCACAGCATCACTCCACCCATCCTTATGCGCCAACACCGTGCCCGGGATGAACCCTGTACACCACCGATATCAAATGAGGAACAAAATCAACCTGAGCCCGAGCTGGAGCTCGACCTAGAGAGTTTAGGGCTTGATGATCGCGAGATACCCCCAGATAAACTAACAAAGTTGGAAAAGATCGGGAGTGGTGGTTTCAAGGACGTCTACATTGGAAAGTTCAAAGGCAGACGGGTTGCGATCGCTGAATTCCGAGATCAGCTCAGTTCAAGTTTGTCGTCATCATGTCTCGCAAGAGCTCTCACTAATCACTGTGATAGTGGACATCAAAGAGCTCAAGTTACTTGGAGAGTTTGATCACCCAAACATTGTGCGCTTTGTGAGTGTCTTCCTTATCTCACCACGGATAACCTAAAACCACCGTTATAGCTTGGCGTCAGTATACCGGAGAACACGCGTGAAACGCCAGTCATGATCGTCAGCGAGCTGTGTTCAAATGGTGACTTGTTTGACTACATTCGGAATGTCCCAGCACCATCACTATATAAAGTTGTACGTATATGTTTCTTGCTTCGTTTTGATGTATCTGGAGGCCTCTTTGATAGCTAAGCATCATGGTCGATATCGCCTATGGACTGGAATACCTTCACACCCGCAAGCCTTCGATTATTCACCGAGACTGCAAATCCTCAAATATCCTCATTACCTCTCGCGGTGCTGCAAAAATTGCAGACTTTGGGTTGGCAAAGGTCAAGCAATCGACTCGATCGATGGTTCGGAGTGTCGTTGGTACGGTGAATTGGCAAGCCCCGGAGCTCTGGCACGCCCATCCCAAATATAATCACAAGGCCGACGTATTTTCATGTGCGATGGTTTTCTGGGAAATGCTTCAGTGGCATTTGTCGACCAAGAGGTTCCCGTGGGAGGTGAGTATCTTATCCTAGTCGAGTAGCATGTAAGTGAATGTCTCCAAAGGGAATGAACGAACATGCCATTTACGAGACGGTGGGTGCCAGGCGACAGCGGTTGGTCTTTGTGCTGTGCATTTCGGGTCTGACCCTGACAGCTTGGTTGCTACAGACCTTCTATGACTGGATTACGCAAACAGTATTGCCCGGAAATTGTTGGACTCATTGAATGCATGTGGGCTCATGATCCCGCGGAACGACCGACGATGTCCGAAGTTGTCCAGAAACTCGAACAACTTGTAGCGGCTTATCGATGATCCGAATGATCCAGGCCAATGCGATACCGTTGGAAACGTCATTAACGGTGGCCAACCCACCATGGATGAGTGACGACTTGGCACCAGATCCGAATTGCATGGGACGATTGGCCGCTGTCTCATCCCTTTATTGTTTATGACCGATAGCAAGCGTATAGTATCTTCGTTATTGCATTTGTTAGCAAATTATATACCGCACTGTAACCTAGCGTAGCAATTCAATCCGTGAGTTCTTGCATCTCAAACGACTGCGGAAGCTGTGTCATCCTCGATCGAACGGGAAGTAGAGAGCACAGCCTGCCGTTCTGCTCAATTGTTACCGCTGATGAGCATGCTCAAAGTCTCGCAGGTATTTCGACCTGTCAGGGTTAGTTATACCCGCCCAAGTCTCCTGGCCCCGGCTCGAACATCGCTCGCAGCCCAGCGTCTGGCACGTTCGTATGCAACTGGATCATCTCTGGAGCGAACGAAGCCCGCCATTCCCCTAGAACCGCGTCCTAGATCTCGTTTCGTTCGCCGTTCCTTCCTCATTGCAAAGTACACCTCTTATGTCGTGCTGTCTGCAACTGCTGGCGTGCTCGCCCTCGGAGCAGCCATATTCATACACGATGCATTCACGTACACGGACAAACACATCGAACGCGTCCCGGTCTCTCCCTTAGCATTGCACCCTAAGCGTGGTGGTCCCAAAAATTTGCCCGTGGTGAATGCCCTTCTTGCGGATGAAGAAGACGAGGAGTTCAGAAAACTGAACGAGAAGCCCAGACTTGTCGTTGTTGGAGGGGGGTGGGGGGTGAGACTACAGTGCACGCTTTTCCACTTCCTTCGTTAACTCGACAATTCTGATGCAGGCCATCTCTGTCTTACAAAACTTGTCGCTGGGCGACTACCATGTGACGGTCGTCACCGCGGAAACGTTCACTACGTTCACTCCCCTGTTACCATGTAAGATTCCTTTATAACACTACGTTGTTTATGCCCGCTTTATTTATCTCTTGCAAAGCTGCTGCCGTGGGCACGGTGCAGGTTCGCAGTCTTATTGAGCCAATGCGCAAAATCATTGCTCGACTTCGTGGTCAGATGATTTGCGGAAAGGCAACGGATCTGGTGATGTCTGAACGGCTGCTGGAAGTCGAGACGGCTGGTCCTGATGGGAACACTCAAAGAATATATGTACCGTAAGCCCCAGTCACTGAAGACTTCACGAAGCTCAATTCTCCTTTCGGGTTTTCTAGTTATGATAAGTTGATAATCGCAGTCGGCTCCGTCTCCAGCACGCACGGCGTGCCTGGATTAGAACATTGTTTCCAACTGAAGACCATATCAGACGCACAGGCCATTCGACGCCGAATGATGGGTACGCCGATTCATACTGGACCTGTGCGACTTACTGGAATCCGCCTCAGACAACTTTGAGACAGCATCTTTACCAACCACAACTCCAGAAGAGCGAAAGCGTTTGCTGAGTTTTGTGGTTTGTGGAGGAGGACCCACGGGTGTTGAGACGGCCGCCGTGTGTATCCTTTTTTGCGTTTCACATTCTTGGATTCTGACTGGGACTCTGCAGGAAATCTACGATTTTTGTCAGGAAGATATTATGAATTATGTGCGTTTTTTTCTTCTTTACGTATGTTCTTTCTTTATTCACCCGTCTGTGCATTTAGTTCCCGAAATTGTGTAGAGAAGAGGCCTCAATCCATGTCATCCAATCACGCGATCACATCCTGAACACAGTACGTTTGAGTGGTACCGTGTTGAAAAATGGCGGTCTCATGTTTACAGTATTCAGACGCCATTTCAAAGTATGCTGAGGCACGTCGGATCTTCTGACCAAGATTTTTGTCTCATGTTGACCGAGTCGCAGGACAAATTCAGGCGTGACGGGGTAGACCTTGTCACTTCAGCTCGCGTGCGCTCGGTACACGGTGACCACGTCGTGTACACTGCGCGGTCTCCGGATGGGACGATCACCGAGCACGAGATCCCTACCAACTTTGTGTTATGGTCGACGGGAATAGCCATGAACCCCTTCACGAAGCGAGTCTCTGATCTTCTACCGAATCAAGTCCACAGGAGAGCCATCGAGGTTGACGCCCATCTCCGCGTAAAGGGAGCGCCACTCGGCGAGGTCTATGCTATTGGTGACTGCGCGACGGTGAGTAGTTGAAACAGTTTCAGTGTACTGTTGGTAGAACAAGTTTGACATAGATCGAAACATCGCTTGTGAGCCATCTCCTGGAGCTGGTCGATGAGGCCGACAAAGACAAGAATGGCAAGATTGATTTTGATGAATTTGATTTCATGGGTAGGGAGCTGTTGGTCGAATTGTTTGGATCATTGTTCTGATGGTGTGGCAGTCTCCAGGATTAAACAACGTATTCCCATGGCAGAGTCCCACTTGCAAAAGGTGAGCATTGAATGGCCGGTAAAATCGATTATCCATGACAGGTTCAAGGTCCGCATGCTCTTCGACTTGTATGACTCGGATGCAGACAACAGCTTGACGCTGAATGAGCTCTGCAAGCTACTGGAAGAAATAGGAAACAAGATAACGGCGTTGCCTGCTGTCAGTCGGGGCTCCCTTGGGCTGTCGCAGTATGCTGATATTAATATGTACAGACGGCGCAGGTCGCCTCTCAGCAGGGTAGATATCTCGGAAAGAAACTGGGGAAACTTGCGTCGAAACAAGAGGTACTGGAGGCAAATAGTATCAAGGACTTGGACGAAGCCGTAAGCGGACCGTTCCGATACAAACATCTCGGCAGCCTGGCGTATATTGGCAATGCCGCCGTGTTTGATTTGGGACAACTGTCGGTCATGGGGGGTCTAGTGGCAATGTATGCTTGGAGGAGTGTGTATTGGAGTGAACAGGTGTCTTTTAGGACGAGAGCGTTGCTCATGATTGATTGGATTATCAGGTATGTTGGTGGCAACGTTGCTGTTAAAGAGTTTACCCACTGTTTGACAGAGGTGTTTGGGGTCGAGACCTGTCGCGGTTGTAACGTGAAAGGTGGATGAATGTTTCACTTGAACAAGATATTTGCACGATTACAGTCGATGCCAAGATAATTCATGTAAGGTTGGTTACCCACAGTTTCATATCAATGCCTCTGCTCGCCACTTTGATCATTCTGTCCACTCAAATGAACCGACGATAGCTGTACCGCCTACGATTCGACCCTGGTTCGGTGCCAGTACAGTCATCTTTTTGTTTGAAACGTCCAAGCTCGTTCTAGAGTGCTTGTGAGCTGAGAGAGGGGAAGCGCTGGAGGAAACTGACATGACAAGGAATCCTACGGCAGGCAAGTCGAGAATTTCTTCGTCGTACCGTTCGTTTTCATCTTCATTGAAGGGGGCAAGCAAGGCGAGGACCTTGTTAAACAGTCTTACACTAGCAGATGCTGGATCTAGCAACATGGGTTGCATTTCTGATAGGGTGCGTGCGGCACCGATGGGCAAAGCCGAGGAGGGCGCCATAGACTCTGAACGTGGGCGCTCAGTGACACGCGTTGGGGGGAAAGATTATATGATTCACCTTGACCGATGCGGTAGATGGCAAGGTCGCCACAGTTGATGATGGATGAGGAAGGGGAGAGGATGAGTTCTGTGGCTGCTTCGCCACCCACGAGGCCGGAGGATATGCCGGGAGGGGGATCGATTTTGTGGCCGTACATGTATGCGTGAAGTTGGCAGTTGTGTACACGCTCGCGGTATGCGGTGTCGAGTTCGACGACCTATGGAATGCGGAATGAGAAGGGGGAGGAAAAGGGAAGGGGGTGAGATACCCCTCCAGACTTTGGGATTTTGACGACTGTGAGATTGGTGCCATAGAGACGTTGCATTTCTGCGTTGAGCTTCTCGTGACCGACGACGAGGATGACGTTTACTGTGAATGAAATGTAGAGAGGAGGGGGTGGAGGAGAGAGCGCATACTTTGGAAAGCATCGATGCATGCATTGATGAGGGTGTGACGTGTATCTGCGATGGAACCAGAACTGGGGCCGGATGCAAATGAAGAGGGGGTGTCGACGATCAGGCCGGATACGCGTGCTATAGAGGGCTGATGATGAATGAATGGAGAATGAAAGAGAGGAGAGGAGAGTGTACCCTGGGGGTCAAGGTCGTGTCGCTCGATGACGTTGATACCGAGATTACGGATCAGGCGATCGAGTAGGCGAGGATTGGATTTCGTGTCTGGATGGCCGTACCAAAATGTCAAT
>JBBPQR010000223.1:0-14578 GCA_038092615.1 Boletus sphaerocystis | reverse complement strand
CCCAAGAGGTCTTCCAAAACCTCTCGACGCAGGGTATTACTCTCACTAGTTATTATGGTTTGACCCACACTAGCGAACCCAACTACATCGGTTCCGTGGGAGGTGACTTCTGGGGATTGTACAACGATGTCATGACATATATCCCAAGCAATATGTCCACCATTGTAGACCTGCTGGACCAGAAAGCCATTAGCTGGGCTGAATATCAAGAGAATATGCCGGACGATGGCTACGGTGGCTACAATTACACGAACTCGAACGGTTACACCTACTATGTCCGCAAGCACAACCCTCTTGTCATTTACGATTCGGTCGGCTTGAACGCAACGCGTGCCGCGCGTATCAGGAACTTCAACGATTTTGCTGTTGATGTAAGTTTCTTCATATGAATGTTCAGTCGATGGCACCTGAGCTTGGCCCAGCTTGGAAACAACTCCATCCCTCAGTGGGTATTCGTCACCCCTAACCTCAGAAAGTTCGTGTTTGAATTTATTGTATCTTCCGGAACCACTCACCAACGGTCGCACTCACTTAGCGATGGACACGACACGGAGGTCAACTTTGCTGCACAATGGCTGTCGTACTGGCTTGTCCCGTTGCTCGAGGACCCCAACTTCAACACAGACAGGACTTTGATCTTGTTGACTTTCGATGAGTGAGTCAAATTTAGCAAACACAGCATGATCTGTGACCGATCGCCGATTTGATAAGGAACGAAACGTACGACGTCAACAACCAAGTGTACACCATTCTTCTTGGTGGTGTTATTCCTGCAAACTTGAGGAATACCAAAGATGACACATTCTACACTCACTACTCCCTGTAAGAATTTTCCCTCCCCAAAAACTCTTATTCTCGTGTGCTAAAGGTTCCTCAGTCTCTCGACAGTCGAAGCGAACTGGGACCTTGGAAACCTTGGTCGTCAGGACACTAACAAGACGGTGAACAGTGAGTGTTGTTTGGTGGTTGGGGATTATGGTCCCGTTTCATTTCGTCTTTCAGACGTATTGGAAATTGTCGCGAACGTCACTGGTTACAAGAACAATGGCATGACGGGTAGCTCAAAGCTGCCTCTTCTCAACCTCACTGAGACTATTCCTGGGCCATTGAACCCTCAGTACTGGATTCCTTATCTCGCACCCAACGTATCGGGAACTGGTGGTGGAAGTGGACCGACCTTTATTGCGAATGGGACCAATACGTCGATGACCACTGCATCGGCACCTGTCAACCTGACGGCCACTGCGACGGGTGGTGCCCTCGGCGGTTTCGCACAGACTAATCTCCTGACGTCAGTTATGGGTGCTGTGTTCGCTGGTGCTCTGTTACTGTAGCTTACCATGGAATTTGAGTTTATGTTGCTTATTTGAAGGACCATGAAAGTAACGTACTTGCGCGTTGTAGCGTGCTATTGACAGAAACGATTACATATACAGGACCAATGAACGCTGCAGTTTGAAATCACCTCGAGGTGAGTTTGTGAAAATTTGTTGCGTATGTCGTTCAAATCTGTGGTGTCATGGTCACGGATAGGCTTGTCATGAAGTTATTTCAGCGTTGGGCCATTGGCCTCGCGGGTGTGAATAGGAAAATACCTGCGAAACATGTCCATCTGGCCCGGATCGGTCGCCCTCATCAAAGTTCAAGGACACCACTGTCACGCTCCATGTGCGGAATGCTGTCTTTTAGTCTAGGAGCCAGAAATTTGGCCCAGAAAACCTGTGAATGTGAGCACAGACGTCGTATTCTCCACAGATGATGGCCTGGTGTGTTATTTGGACGGTCTAACCGAATTGATCAATGACGTGATGGTCATTGACATGCTCTCTTGCCGCCGGGTCTCGCGACTCAGATCACGGTTCTGTCACGGTTATGCCAACTGAAACCAATCATGAAATCGTCGCGAGATTACAAGTCTCCCGACTCGCAGCGAACGTTCGTGGTTCGTCAGGAAAATGAATTGCATTACGGGAGCAACCTGAAGACCCACGTGCTCTTGCATGGAGAGGGTATATCAAGGGCGGACCCGGCGCTTGTGCGACTTCAACATGGTGATCAAGTACTCTATCCTGCTTGGAGCAGCAGTAGGGTCTGTTTCTGCATCAATCGCGTCGACCTTCACTGCTCCTGCTGCAGCGTAAGCCATACGTGCCTCCATTGTCCACAGTCCTGACACCGTTTCATAGACCGACCGATACATCCACCTTCTACATTGGCGCCTCAAACGGCACGCTCACCAACCCTCCCGATGTGCCCGGCAAGGTTTTCGACCGCTTCATACAGATTTGGCTCGAGAACACCGACTTTCTTCAGGCGCAGTCAAACCCCGTCTTCCAGAACTTGAGTTTCCAGGGCATCACTCTCTCCAGCTATTACGCCGTGACCCACCCTAGTGAGCCCAACTACATCGCATCCGTCGGAGGAGACTTTTTCGGATTGGGGAGCGATGACCTTTCCTATATTCCAAACAACATATCGACAGTCATCGACCTCCTGGACGCGAAGAGTATCAGCTGGGCAACCTACCAGGAAAATATGCCCACAGATGGATTCCCAGGTTACAACTTCACTAATCCGGATGGCTACACGTACTACGCGCGCAAGCACAACCCGTGCGTCATCTATGATTCAATTAGCCAGAACAGCACGCGTGCCCAGCGTATCAGGAACTTTAATGACTTTGCTGTCGATGTACGTTTGACTAGCTGTTGTGTTCAATAACATTGCTTAGCGTGTGTGTGCAGGTTGATAACAACACCCTTCCTCAATGGTCATTTGTCACACCCAACCTCCGAAAGTGGGTCGCTCCATTTTACTAATGCTTCGTGCTAATGTCATCGCAGTGATGCACATGATACTACCATTCAGTATGCTGGTGACTGGCTGAACTACTGGCTTGTGCCCCTGCTACAGGACGCCAATTTCAACACCCCCAGGACACTGATCTTGTTGACGTTTGACGAGTATGTCAATTCCTCATCAATATATAGACTCGTGTTCATCTCTTTCCCGTAGGAACGAAACATATAACATCAACAATCAAGTGTTTACCCTTCTGCTTGGTGGTGTTATCCCGGAAGACATCCGCAACACGACTGATGATACCTTCTATACCCACTATTCGATGTAAGATATGGTTCATATCGATCAGATCTGCCAGCTTGACATTACTTTATTAGTCTCTCCACCATTCAAAATAACTGGTCTCTTGGCAACCTTGGTCGCCAGGACACCAACAAGACCGTTGCTAGTACGCTCTATCCATCTGATATCCTTGCTTTGAATTCAATTACATTGCTTGCTAGACGTCTTTGCCTTTGTTGCAAATGCGACTTCATACGAGAACAACGATCTCACTACCGAAAACATTCCGTTGTTGAACCTCACAGGGACTTTCCCTGGTCCTTTGAATCCTGACGAGTACGTCCCGTATCTCGCCCCCAATACCAGCAGCGTTGGCGCTGGTGGTGGACCAACCTTTGTTGCACCCAACGTCAACACGTCATTGAATGCGACCACTGCACCTCCCTCAGTCAACTTGTCGGCCGCATCGTCTAACTCTTCTTCCACAACGAGCGGTGCTGGAGCAAATGCGAGGGCTAGTGTACTGGGTCTCCTTGGCTCGGTATTCGCCATTGTCATCATTGGTCTATTGCTTTAATTGAGTGATGAGTCAGGATCAAAACTCTGAAGAGAGGAATATCTATGCGAGGTTTCCCCCTGTAGTGTCATTGTCCATGAAAATGAAAGCGTTACGTTTGATCGTCTCATACGCATGCCAGTGAGCTGAAACCCAAGCGTGCGAAGAGGTGAGTGATGTCGTTTCTATGGGAAAAGGTTAATGTCGATACGCTTCTGACTACTATCATATCAATGTTTCATATGTCTACTGGCAGGACAGACGAACAGCTGAGCAGGCTGCCCAACGCAACGCTGGTCGTCGCGGATACGGTACGGCATCGGTTAATGGGTGGCTGTGCTGAATTATCGACTGATTTTTTGAGCCAATCAGGATGCGAGTTGTGCACTTAAGTTTCGCGGCTAACTCGACTGCTCATCTTGCGCAACTTTCACCATGGCGTCCTTCCTCCGCCATCACTCTTCTGCCGTGGCAACCCCCTCCTCCTCCTCCTCTCCTTTGGACATCCCTGTCTTTTCATTTCTCCCCCTCTCCTCCAGCAAGACCACCTGGCTCTTCACCACCCTCGCCCTCTTGGCCGCCCTCCTTGCCCTCGAACAGTCCGTGTACAGGTACAAGAAAAAGCATCTCCCCGGCGCGACATGGACTATCCCAGTCATCGGCAAGTTTGCGGATTCCATGAAGCCTACCATGGAGGGCTATATGGCTCAGTGGAACTCGGGTGCCCTTAGTGCCATTAGCGTGTTCAACATGCAAGTCGCGTTCCTGCGTCTCCGTTCATTGATTGTTGACGTGTCCTTTCACCTAGCTTTATTGTCATGGCTTCCTCGAATGAGTACTCGCGTAAAATATTGAACTCCCCAAATCATGCAGAACCCTGTCTTGTCCACTCCGCAAAAGCAGTTCTCATGCCTGATAACTGGTTCGTCCATGCCCTTGAATTGTACGCGAACGAATCCTTATATAACACTCGTACCTAGGGTTTTCCTCACTGGTAGAAGCCACGTAGAGTACCGAAGGGTCTTGAACACACTTTTCACGCGCAAGGCACTTAGGTACGTATCACCCGGGCCGGGCTCCTGCATATTTTTTTCTCATCGTGTCAAAGTATCTACATTCCCATCCAGGATGCCATCGCACGCAAACATTTGAACCGATGGCTCGCAGACGCTGCCAAGAACCCCTCACCACAATCGATCATGATGACGGCGCGTGAACTCAATATGCACACATCACTTCGTGTCTTCTGCGGTGACCATATTCCTGAACAAGGTGCCATCGAAATTAGTCAAAAGTACTGGGATATCACACGTGCCCTCGAGCTCGTCAACTTTCCCCTTGCTCTCCCTGGAACCAAAGTTTACAAGGCCATTCAAGCTCGCAAAGCTACATTCAAGTGGTTGGAGATGGCTGCCGCAAAATCCAAGATTGCAATCGCAGAGGGTGCAGAGCCAGAGTGTATGCTTGACCAGTGGGTCAAAGAGCTTCAGGCTCCCGGTTACAAGGGCCGCAAAGATTTCAGTGATCGCGAGATGGCCATGGTCGTCTTTTCGTTTTTGTTTGCCTCTCAAGATGCCATGAGCAGTGGCTTGATCTATGGTTTCCAGCACCTTGCTGACCATCCCGACATCTTGACCAAAATTCGCGAGGAACAATACCGCGTTCGAGGAAATGACGTTGACAAGCCCATGACTTTGGAAATGATGGACGAGATGCCATACTTGAGGGCCTTTGTCAAGGAAAGCATGCGCGTCAAGCCTCCTGTGACTATGGTAAGACCATCTCCTATTTTCCATCGCTACGCTCTCGACAAATTTTGCGCAAAGGTTCCTTACAAGACCACGAAGCCATTCCCCATCTCTTCTGATTACACGGTTCCTGTCAGCAGCATGGTGATCCCTTCCTTCTACAACTCCCTACACGACCCCAAAGTGTACCCCGACCATGACAGCTTGATCCCAGAACGCTGGCTCGATCCCGACAATTCTGCCAACTCCAACCCTCAAAACTACCTCGTGTTCGGCAGTGGTCCTCACAAATGCATCGGTATCGAGTATGCACTATTGAACACTGGACTAGTACTCGCCACAGCCAGCGTGCTTGCTAATTGGGAGCATCAACTGACGCCCGAGAGCGATAAAGTCCAGTATGTCTTGTGTCCCTTGTAGTTTATCCGGGTGCACTGATTGATTGTGCGTCAATCAGAATCATTGCAACCATCTTCCCCAAAGACGGGTGCTTACTTAAATTCACGCCTCGTCCAAAACCCAATTGAGCGTTGCACATGCTATGATAATGTCGCTGCAACTCGTTGAACTATATTTTTACTAATGCACCTCGTTAATCTGCATGGACTGTTCGAATGATACCGCTTCACACTTTGCATTGACATCTAGAACAAACTCGGAATAGCCCGGGTTTAGATTATTTTTTTTCGAGGTTGTCTCCGGACACCTTTTCCATGTCGAGCTCTCCACGATGGTTTTCTCATGAAACGAATGGTCTTTCCAAGTTTGCCTCTGCATTTCTGTTGATGAATCGATGACGTTTGGTTGTACATATGTTTCTCGTTGCGGCTCGACGCGGACAGTACATATGTAACCAAGAGATGAAATCACACGACCGAAAAAAGAGAGTACTGCCGCGGCCGGGGATATCATCTCTTTTCCGAGTTCCCGCGTCAGTCCGGAACTTCGAACAGCTGACACTGGCGAAAGTGTGCCGAGACGGCCTGGTTGATCTCGTGGTTGAGTGCGGACCGCACGATCATGCCACCACAGACATAACAAAAGTGGGTGTTGCACCCGGGCGAGATGCACTGCCAGAGAACGGCATCAATGTCTCGTCAAGGCGAAAGGAGGGGAATAGGACTCACCGCCATGTGATTACATCCAGTTTCTTTTTGAATCGGCGTTGTGCAATCTGTGCGTCGGTTGCGCCGTGAGTCCCGGGATTGTGTATCGATCGATGGAGGGATGTCACGTACTCGGACAATGTTTCCACCCCTTTTCTTTCATCAAGCAGTCTAGCTCAGATGACCCGTCGCATGAATGTTTCGGGCCGTCGACGACGATCGTCTGTTCGCACTTTCTGCACCATATATGGTTGCAGTCACTTTGAGGACACACGATAGTCGGTAGCTCCGAGTAGTCTTCGCGATCCACAAAGGAAGGACGTCGGCACCTGTGAGAAGCGTGTCATTCTCACGCATAAATAAAAAGGGTTCGGTGAAACAGATAGGCGTACGCGCGACAGTGGATTTGAACGGTAAATTCGGCCAGCTCCATCTCGGTCAAGATCTGAGATTGTTCTTCGCTAACGCCGAGTTGTTCGATCAGCAACCTCGAGATCACTACAAAGCAAAAACATGGGCGTCGCCAAAAGGGGGAAATAACAAACGTTGACGCGTACCACCGGGTTCGGCCTTGTTCGTCGCATCGATGGTACACATGGGACAAAATATCGGGTACCGATGTTCTTGGATCTTGGAAGAAACAAATTCCCTCAAACAGGGCCTACACATCATGTGCACACAATCGTCTACTTTGGCGACGTCGTCCTCAGGCAGCTCGTCCAAACATATACTGCATTGAAACGTGGCTTGCACGTGACGTGCGAGCTCTTCCTGCTCTTGACGGAGCCGCCGATCTTCTGTGTCGTATTCATTCTGGAGTTGGCGAGCGAGACGTGCATGGTCTTGTCGCGATTGTCGATCTTGCGAAAATTTATTCTTGAATTGGCGAGCGAGGCGCGCTTGTTCTTGACGGAGCCGCAGATCTTCCGAATCGAATGCATCTTGGAGCTGGTGAGCGAGATTTATGGACTGAAACCAATGGTCATCCGAGTCTGCGCCGAATTCATTTTCGAGGTCAAATTCCTCGTAACTGGGAGGCATTTGGAAAGGAACTGGTGGTGGATTCTGGGCAAAGATACTTTGCGCCCCGACAGTACCTGAGTCCAGGGTTGGATGAACAGGTTTCACAGGAATCATGGACGGGGTATTAATAGTATTAATAGAACGATTATGCGTGCCAGAAGTCCGAGAGGGACCAGCGACAGCGTTACCAATCAAGCCAAAGGTGCGCCGTAGCACGGAACTCGGAAACGTGGCCAAAGAGGTGGACGCCTCGTGTTTCGCTTTCGCCTGTTCTTGTCGTATGGAAGCCCGGAGGCGATCAGCTTCTGACTCGAGCTGCGTTTTGTCGGAGTCAAGCTGCTTGATTTCGCTTTTGAGCTCTGAGATCTGTGAACGAAGGTCGAGTACGGCCAAGCTGGCCCGGATGATAGCTGCCTCGTTGTCCTTGCGTCGATGCCTAGCCATGTACATGTGTGCCGAGCAATTCGCAAGAAGCTGTGCTTGCCACTGGAAATCGGACGAGTCGAACATGCTCTCGTCCATCGTGGGCAGGGCAACACTCAGAGTGTGAGCTGTACTTTCTATCGAGGTACTAAACGATAGGCCTGCTCCTTGAGGATGTGAGGGACGAGGGTGGGAGTCGAAGACGACAAAAACCGGGTTATAAAGTGTGCTCGAACGCGCATCGCCATTTGGATTGGCAGACTTGAAACAAGCGATAATTTCTGGCGGACGCGTAATGATCATCACAGCCGAATTCTCGATGTTTTTCATGTTTCTGGGAAGGAAAGAGAAACAAAAGGCATGACGATTTAGTTCCAGTCGAGGCATACATATGATGCACGCAACTGGAGGAGGTGCTGAAAGTATTTTGGCCGGGGGCGACCATACTCGGTAAATGCGTGTTTGAGGGATCTGCTAAAGATTGGGAGGTTGTGGATGTCTTCGACCTCTAGATGCATATCACTAGACCATCCAGCACAAATGGCGACGATTTCCTGGGACCGATCCCATCATTGGTTGTATGCCACGACAGACAAGCGCACACTCACCTCGATGATATCCCTCGTACCCAGCTCGTCCACGATATCAGCAAGGTTATTCCTGTTTTGCTCGATTCGAAACGCAATCCTGGCAAAGTTGAACGCAGCAAGGCCACATGCAGAGACACCTTGTACTCTGAATTGACTGGTACCCTCGAAAGAAACGCTGTGATCGTTTCTGCGTTCCAAAATCTGGGTAGAGAGGCGCATGTCATTCCTGACTTGACGATCGAGCTGATACCTATTCGGCCTTGAAAGTTGAGACATGATGGCGATAATCGATGATAAGTTGGGCAATTCACGCTTCTGGACGTATGAAGCGCACGAGCCCCTTTGCAGTGACAAGTCCCATATGAGTCCAATCGTAAACAAAAAGCATCATTCAAAGCGTAGTACAGAGGAAAAGTTCAAGAGAAATACGTAGGGAAAAAAACTAATAAACTATCCCCAAGTAACTAACGTGCCATCTCTATGGGGAGACTATATAAAAGTACTAGATAATCAAAGCAGCGCAGAAAACGCGAAAACATAAATCCAGAGCATGAAAACGTGCGTTCAAGAAAGCACACAATGTTGACCGATTATACGACGCCTAGGACGACCGTCGCTCTTAAGCTAAGTTCCCTGGGTGCAGGCACGGGGGACTTGACGAGCTGTCCATCTGCACCTACTTCGCCCATCTCTTCCGATCGCAGCGAACTCGACTTCCAGCCCCAACTTTGACTGACGGAGAACACGTCGGGCACACTCGTGAACCGCGTGATGGAAGACCCTGTCGTACTAGTGCAGGAGATTGAAAAGTAAGCAGAGACGGACGGACGCGGGTCTCTGTAAGGTTGTGCGGGCGCAACCGGAGGGGCTGTCGCTGGAATGGCGTTCCCAGTCGATTGGTAGGCTGTGGGAAATCCAGATGAGGTCGACGTGGGGGAAGTGGGGGTCGCACTCCGGACAGGCTGAATTGAAGGCGAGTGACGGATAGTGGGTGATAAGTCAGAAGAGAGGATCTTCTGTGGAAGTGAGGGTACCCTGCTGTGGTTGCGCTCGCCTCGAGCGCTGGTTTGTACTGGCGCGGAGGGTGCAGGGATGGGATCGACGCTCGACTGCCGGTGCAGATAGATGCCCAACTGGATCCCCTTCTTCCGCACGACTTGGACATATACATTGAACAAGCTCCCTGCGTACCAGATTGTGTGTGAATGTAGCCGGGACTTTTCTTTGAGCGAATCAATGTCCCAAAACTCGACTGCGAAGCGACACGGAGGATATGGGGACCAGCGAACTTTGCCTGTCGCATCGCTCGCAACACACTCGACGGCGGTCTTTCGTTCCGCTTTGAGACCAAAAAGGTTTCTTTCGGAAGTTGCGGCGCGCAACGGGGATTTGCTGTCTGCCGGAGCTGACGGGTCGAATAATTGATCCATAGACGCGCCCTCGATGCCACTACTGTCACCGATGCGTAACGATGAATCCTGAGCGACTGGATAATAAACCTTGTCCTTCTCGTTTACCGTGGACTGCTGATTATGTGTGTCTGAAAGTCGCGACAGAATTTCGGCAGTACTAATGCAGAACCCCAGCTCTTTATCACGTGCCGGGGACGGGCTGGACGTGGGCGAGGGGTTTCCAGTAGGCCTCGCGGTGACGCGACAACGCAGTAACGATTGTGTCCAGTGCGCATCCTGCAAAACAGATATAGGTACAAATGGCCGACCAGTTGTAGGAGAAATGTCCTGCGAGATTGCAATGATATCGTCGACAAGCTGAGAGAACCTGTCAGCAAAGAGCGGGGGACGGGCGAGGAAAGAAAATACCATATTTGTGTAATAAATGCCATCGCGAAACATGATTTCCCAATCCTTCTCTTCATCGTTGTCGATTCCTTGCCTTCTTCGCAGTTCAACGACGGTGCGCGCCAAGTCATATCGTTCACGTTCACCCCTGACAAACAAGGCATCGGAAGAGACGAGCTCTCGTATCCAGGATGATGTTAATCCTCCCCTGCCCCATATCACGGGAATGCGATGGGGTGTGACAGGGAAGGACTCTTCTGTAGATGGTCGAGACGGCAATGTGTCTGCGCGGCGGCGAGAGAATGAAGGCAGGGTTGGGATTGGGATTGGGGCAAGTGGCAAATCTTTGGTGCGGGAAGCTTTTTCCTCGTGCAAGAGCATGTCTTGACCCCATCTTGCAAGCCAACATGCGGCAGCTTCGCCAATCTTGTCTGACACGGCGCCGTAATTGAAGCAAGGAGAGAATCTGGAACGACTTGTGGCATCTGATTCCGAGTCAGATTCTGCGGGATCTTCCTTTTGCACATCAAGATCATGCAGTTTGTCAGCCAAGAGGTCGTGAGAGTCCGAGGGTGCAGGTGATGCCGAGGGATTGATGATCTCTGCGATATGTTCCAAGCCAACGGCGGCGTCAGGATCGAGCTCTGAAGGAAAGTCGATAGGAGAACCTGTTGCGAATTGGAGGTACTGGATTGCTGTGTATGGACCGACGGTGTTGAGGATATAAGCGAGGGCTTGAGAGGCGACGGATGGGATGGAGAGGTAGACTGAGGAAGCGAGGAGGGAGAGAAGAAAGGGCGGGGTAGCAGGGTGGTGTGTAGGTGGGGGAACTGATGGTGGAGCAGGACCAGGAAAGGATGGTGTGAGGGGATAGATAGCGGTTGGAATGAGCGCCGGGGGAACATAAAGGGCAGGTCCGCCGCCATAAAGGCGGGCGATGCATATCCTAGACAAGTGAGCTGCAGTGTGTGGGAGAGTAGGTGGTAGAGGCAACGTACTCGAACGCTATCGACGGATGATGAGTGAAATGAACGGAGCGATAAGGGATTTAAAGATGTACCTGGGCGTGTTATATTACGGTCATCAAAGACGATGTCGACGTGCTGGAGGCCGGAAGAGTTGGAGGACTCGAGAAAGCCCGCAGTGAAGAGCGAGCTGAAGAAGCCCTGCAACAGGGTGTCAATGGAAAGGGGAGAGAGAGACGAGAACGTACGGATTGGATGAGGACGATCCTGTGTAGTTTGTAGCGGGCAGACCAGGTTCCGGATACGTTGAGGACGACGTCTGGCGTGCGGGCGTGGAGGAGGGAATTGTAGATGTGTTGTTGGAGGAAGGAGGGGGAGAGAGACATTGGGTGGAGCACGTGTCGCTTGCACTGGGACGAGCATGTCGCGTTTCTCGTCTGCAGAACATCTCTCGCCAACGTCCACCGCATCGCCGAGATTCTCCCTCTCGTCCGCACCGTCCATCACCGCAAGACCAGCAAATCGTCCAAACATTTATGATCGCAATCTCAACAAGACCCGCACCGCAGAGATATCCGCATCCGCATTCGCATTTCTCTTCTCAGAGATGGTCCAGTACACCCAGAAGCGCGTCAACGGTATAAACGACCTCGAGCGCAGGTCTGCATCGCCCACCATCTCTGCTCTCTTTCACTCACCACCCACAGGCTCAATACCCTCGGGTACCGCGTCGGTATGCGCGTCCTCGAGCTCATGGTTTGGCGGGCAGAGTCCTCCTCAAAGAACCCCAAGCGCGAAATACGCTTCCTCCCCGCTCTCATGTCCATCCACACGCAGGTATGGCGTGCGGTCTTTGGTAGACCCGCAGACGCGATCGAAAAGAGCGTTGAAAACGAAGACGAATGCACGTATCCCTACTTGTATCCCTCCTCTTTCTCACTTCTTGCGCAGACATGATCATCGACAACGACCCTCTCGTCGAGCGCCATATATCCGTCCCAAGGGATCTCTCCACCCTCAGCTGCTCGTCCTTTACCGCTGGCATTGTTGAGGCCGTCCTCGATGGCCTCGGTTTCGCAAGTGTCCTCTTCTTACCCGGATCTCCTCTCATCTCATCTCCCACAGCCCGCCAGAGTGACCGCCCACAACACACCCACTCAACAGCATCCATCCCGCACCACCATACTCATCAAGCTGGAGCAGTCCGTGTTGGAGCGGGAACAATTATTCAAGTAACCGTACATGCCTGTTTTTGGTACATCATCTGATCTAATCTTATCTGTCACTCGTGAGACGACGTTAAAACTCATGGGAACTTGCTAGCACATCATGGTCGCCATACGCAACATCAGCATCTCCCCTCCCCTCATAAACACTTCCTGTGCATGGGCCTCGGACGAGTCTCAACTTGCAGCGCTGTTTGACTGCCCCTTCACCGGCGCAGTCACCACCCGGACGGCCACGCTCGGCGGTTTCGACCAAGATGCCTCACACACGGTGACCACCTCGTCCCTCCAAACGCGTCGTAGTAACTGACCAATCCAAGGTCGCCTTTCTCAAACATTCCCTCTCCTCCATCAACTCGTACGGCTACTCGCCACATCCCCTGTACAACTACGTCGGTCCCGGTGGATGGATCCGCACCATCCTCAGACGCACGCCCAACTCGACCAAACCATTCATCATCAGCATCACAGAATCAGACGCGGCCGACCTCCGTCTGATGCTCAACGCCATTCAGGGTCTCCGCGCTGCCCAACAAGGCTGGGCATCCCGCATCGCCGTCGAACTCAACACGAGCTGCCCAAATATACCCACCCGCACACCCCCGTCATATGACCCCACCGGTCCAGCCCTCACCTCGCTCCTCGACGTCCTCGCGGAATGCTTTTGGAAAGACACGAGTCTCACGATCGGAATCAAGCTTCCACCGTATGTCGCGCGTGCGCAGATCGCCAGCGTCGTGCAGATTATTGCGGGGTATTCCCGGATCGATCCAGGGTTGGGCACGTCGGTGAATCCGTTTGCGTTCTTGACGTGCACCAACACGCTCGGGAACAGTTTGGTGTTTGGAGACGAGGTCGAGGGCGGGACGGGCGAGTATGCGGTGCCGCCTGGCGTTGGGGGTCTCGCTGGTGAGGCGATACACGCGTTATCGCTCGGGAACGTGCATACGTTTTCGACGCTGCTGGGAGAGTCGGACGATGGTGCGGTACGACAGATCGTCGTCATCGGTGCGGGCGGTGTCACCTCGCCAGACGCAGTCGCTCGCATGCATCGTGCTGGTGCACGGATCGTTGGGAGTGCGACACTCTTTGGAAAATTGGGCGTGGCAGCATTTGAACAGCTCGGCGGAGTGCCGTGAGTATTGGATACAAGGCAAAAGAACAAATACAGTGAAACGTGGGGTGTAGATTAGCTAGTATAAATTGTCACGAGCAAAGCGCAATTAAATGAATCAATAAGTCAGCGTGTCCAGTTAGTGGTAGAGCGAGAAGCCGTCTGATTGATACCACGAAAGAAGAGAAAAGTCCGGAATGGGTTGTTCTAGCTCTGCATGACTGTTCTGCGCAAAGTTCATGTCAGACTGAAAATGATCGAGAGGGGACACGTCGTCGCGGGTGTGGGGCCGACGAAACAACAAAGAGTCCAGACTAGTATCCGATAGAGTGGGCGAGCAGAACGTCGGTGGCTCGATATGAGGCTGATAAATCGTTAGGTCGGGTCACGAGTCGAACGAGTGACTCACTTCAGGCATCGCGTTCTCTTCAGGTGCTGGCAAAGTTATCGTGGCAGGCGGTAACAAGGGGCTGCGAAAAGGCGGGACGTCACTAGGCCCAGAGGCCATTGTGTGGGGACCCGCGCTGGTTGATACATCCGGTTGATCGTTGACAACATGGGCGGCGACAAGACGCTCATTGTCGATCTTCTTGATCGCGGTCTCCAATTCCTGACCAAACTTTCCCGCCATGACCAGTTCAGCGAGTTTTTCGCACCGCTTCACGTCCTCGATGCCATTCCTGCGCACTTTACGCTTGACGGGCCTGTTCGTTCGCCCGACTGGGCTGAAGCGATAATTGGGATAACGTTGGGCATGTTGGGCCTTTTCGACTGCGGCCTTGTCGCGCCATACCTGCTTTTCTGCATCCGAGAGATGGTTCCAGCAGTGGGCAATGATGCGTGTGATGTGGCGGTTGTCGTGCTCGATGGTGGAGGAGATCTTTTGTGCAGCGGCAAAGGCGGAGCGGAAGAGCATGAACGCGTTTCTTGGACGGGGGATGTGA
>JBBPQR010000222.1:0-14594 GCA_038092615.1 Boletus sphaerocystis | reverse complement strand
GTCGTCCCAAGAAGGCGCGAACATCGTGTTCAATTTGCTCGCTCACACCCGCGTCCAGTACAACGCTGGGTAGCGGACGTTTCCTTCTCGGCTGACCAAACGGCTTCCACTCGATACCCCATGCGGTGTGAATGACGAGTTTACCATCTTGACCCTTCAGAGCAAGATCCCGAGCTTCTGTAAGTAGCTGTGGAAAAAGGAGTCTATCTCGTGAGAGCGTTGTTAATGTTACCGTCTCCCATGGAGTACCGGACATCAGCTGCATCGAGCGCGTTTCACGTTCCCGTTTCATCTTCCGAATTGGTCAGCCGGACGGATCCAATCTATTACTCTCCAAAGAAGAACAAGATGTGACAAACCTGTATCCATGCACCATGGTACTTGAACCAGTGGGTCCCGGGTCCTGCTACGAGCCTGAATAATGCCGAGGAGCTCCCGTTGCTCCTTTGTTCAAACGCCGTCTCAACACTCAATTGGTGACTGCGGACCCAGGGGTGGGCAGAAGATCGTTGCGAAGTACTCGCGTTGTGGGCCATCCACGCTAGAAACCATTCATATGCGCGGTCCTTATTGTTCATCTCGAGGGAAACGAGCATGCGACGGCGGAGGGCAGTGGAACCTAGGACAAGACCCTGACGAAGGGCTGTAAGCCCCACACCAACTCCCTAGGAAAACAATACATGTGAATGTTGATTGATGCCGTGCGTGTTTCAGATTACCATGAGTCCAAAACCTGCTTGAAAATAAGGGCTACACTTTTGAGCTTGTAAGCTTGGGTATCCTTGCAAAAAAAAAAAAAAACGACGCACTTATCACCGAAAACGTCAGCAAATATAGAGGTTTCCTGGGTCGGTAAGGGAACGGGCGGGGGAGGTGGTATCTGGGGAATGTTGGACATGGTGGTCAATGAACAAGACACGCAAATGCAGCCGGTTATCGCGTGTGGCCAATTTAGGAGCGCGTCTCGGTCGCGTCGCCCATTTTTTTCCGGTCTTTGTTTTCGAGCCACCTTCGCCAGCATGGTCGACCAGTTCTCCGTCAGCGAGGCGTATGAGCTCCTTGGACTTGAGCAGGTAGGAAAACTGAGAGATCATCGCCGCCTAGCGTGCCGCGTTCTAAGTCCATTCACAGGGGGCGTCAATGGACCAAGTCCGATACGCGTACAAGCAGGTGAGTAGTCCATATCTGAACCAACGCATTTGTCGAAAGAAAACTACAGTTGGCCCTCCGTACGCACCCAGACAAGAATCAAGGAAATGCAGAAGCGACTGCGCAGTTCCAGCAGGTCAGCGAAGCATATACCCTGCTTCAGTCACATCACACTCCCCCCGAGCTACGCCACTACTGCCCGTGCGGTTTTCCGCATGGGGGCGACGACGAGTATGACGAGTATCTGTATTTCGACGATGAAGATTACTATTACGATGAAGATTATGAATCCGAAGAGGAACGCCTCAAGTTCTTCAGGTAGGGGCATTCTTGTCTTGCTGTAGCGTTTATCCCACTCCTTGTTTGCCAGGTTCCTATTCGAAGAGGTGCTCAAGGGTCGCACTGGGCGCGGTTATGCTCATGCCCGTATGCATGCCATGTTTTGCTACGCTGACCTCAACTAACCTTTGATATCCCCTAGGGGACCCACGTCGTCGTCGTCGTCATCCTGAACAACCCCCTGAGACGCGGGAGGAATACGAAGCTCGACTTAAACGTACAAGAGAAGAGAGAGAACAAGCAGAGGTTCGTAGGGCTCAGCAAAAGGCTGAACGTAGAGCGTTCGAAGCTCGGATGCGCGAACAGGGTGCGCAGAAAGCTTCCCGATGTCATACGAAGTGCTAACGACTCAATCAGAACGTAAAAAAGCTGAAGAGCGACAAAGGGTGAAAGCGGTTTCCAAAAAAGCGAAAGCTGAGAACCAACGCAAGAAGGCCGCCGAAACGGCGCAGCTGCAGCAACAGCGTGTTCAATCCTTGCGATCGGCTACATTTGCTGCTGCACGTGCTGGAGAGGCGTCCAAAGTTAGGAAGGGTGTGTGGGAAGATGAAGTCGATCCTGCCGGCGGGGAAATCAAGATGGGTTGCGAAAATTACGTCGCAGTACATCCCGAAGACCCAATGGAGACGCTCTTGCATATTGCTGCGCGGAATGGTGATGCCGACTTGGTCGAGTGGCTCGATGCCCACAGTGAGCCCATGCACTTTTAATGACCGTTGGGCCATAGCAAATCCTGACGTGTATCCAAAGGTGCTGATCCCGAAGAACGTAATTTGTTTGGGCTGTCAGCGTTTCACGTCGCTCTACAGCATGGCCATGTACGGATTCTCAAACATTTCTTCGAGTTATACAACCCGAAAGAGGAGGATTATAATGCCATCTATGACCCTCCGCCTACCGAATCACACCTTTCTATTGCACTAACCTCCGCCGAACCTGAAGTGGTGTGGGTGATCCTCGACAGGGGTCTTGCGACGACCCAAGACATTGGTAACGCTTGGACGGAGGTCACATCCCATGAGGGCAGACAGGCGTTACTGAAGAAGATGGGTAACGATAACACGAAGTACGCGGAGATCCAAAACCTTTTGATGAGTTACGGAGGTTTCACGCCCCCACCCACTCCTGAAGTACCCACTCAAGAGAGCAGTCCTCCGGTCAAGAATGGTCAGCCCTTGAGCGGATCCGCGAGCTCCCGAGAAGGTGTCCATCCCAAGGGACGGGGACCTCATCGTTTTAAAAACAATACACACCGCACTGCCCGGTCACAAGGCTCACCGGACGAGACGATGCAGGAGGGTGTGGCTGATTCATCTTGGCGACCACATGCAAATGGGGAACGTGGCAAGGCTCAAGGACGTGGACGTGGACGCGGTCGAGGTTATGGTCGAGGCCGTGGTCGTGGTCGCGCAAACCAAGTCGGCACCTGACCATGCACGCACCATTCCCCCCACGTTGCATTGCATTATGTACTCTAATTCTTGTTACTACATCTTCGCGTCACCATGTCACATACCTTCCATCATGTTCCGCGCATGCCTACCTACCTAAACCAGCACACTGGCTTGTGTCAGTACAGTTTGTAATATCTCACAATCTCGCTACCCTACGTATTGTGAATGACGATCAATGGTGTAATATGATATGTATATGGCTATCACAAGACTCGGTAGCAAATTCTGAGCGGTCCTTGAACGTGTTCATGGTGACATATCACCAGTGTACGTGACTGATGGCACGATCAGTGATCTGTCGTATTTCGGTAGTTTAAGTGGGTATCTTGAAGAAAGGTTGTCGACGAGATAGAGTAGTGATAGTGACACAGTGGGGAGTGGGCGGGCGTGCTTTGTTTACTCGTGTTTAATTCAGAAGCTCTTGTTACACAATGACAAACAAACCCTTTGACAAGTCCCACCACCAGCTTGCACTCGAGAGTTTACGAACATGGGACGTCTCGCTGAAATGCAGAGGAAGCTCTTGGAGGTATGTGATTCGCGGGCGCCATGCACACGCTCACAATGTTGTTACAGCAAATGATGGGCCCAGAAGCTATGGGTGTTGCCAATGCAAATTTGGTATGGTCCGACGAAAAGGTTTGCCGGAACTTTTTATGTGGGACGTGTCCACATGCCTTGTTCACCAATACGGTGCGTATCCACGTTTCAAGAATGAATAGCGCTGAGTAACAGCCATGAATCAGAAAATGGACCTTGGCGCATGTCCGAAATCGCACACGGAACGGTTGAAGACTGAATTCCTTCAGGCGCGCGAAGCGGGTCCCAACGACCCTATTTTCGCACGGTTTCAAATGGAATACGAGTCCAACATCTTTGCGTTTGTTGACGAGTGTGACAGACGAATCAGGGCTGCGCACCGCAGGCTTGAAAAGACGCCTGAAGAGAATGCAAAGACGACGAATTTGATGCGGGAGATTGCAGAGATTGAGTTGGCAATTCAGGGTGGGACAGAGAAGATTGAAACCCTGGGTAGGTCACATTGATGGTGGGATAAGAGACATCTGACATGAATTTCACACAGGTGAACAAGGCAAGGTGGAAGAGTCTATGCGGGAAATGGCGGCCATCGAAGCGCTGAAGAGCGAAAAGGGAGAAAAGGAGGTTAGTGATGCATATGAACCGACTAGGGTGGATGTTGACGTTTTTTTTTTTTGGTGGGTGGGTAGAGAGAGCTGCAACAACTGACGGACACCTCCGGGGCGTCTGGGCATCAGAAGCTGCGTGTGTGTGATGTTTGCGGTGCATATCTGTCCGTATTGGACTCCGATCGCCGGTTGGCAGATCACTTTGGAGGCAAGGTATGCCATATGAATGGAGGCAATGACTTGAGAGTGATGTCACGTGTTGATAGATGCATCTGGGCTACCATGAGCTGCGCAACATGCTGTCAAAATTCCGGGAAGAGCGAGAGAAGCGCAAGGTTGCGCCTCTGTCGTCGGGAACGCCTAGCGGAGGGGGGGGGAGTGGGGCTGGACGGCCAGGAAGTGAACGTGTGGACCACCGGTCTTCACGTGATGATCGGGACCGGGAGCGTGACAGAGGATATGAGAGGCACGGTTCGTCGCGATATGAGTGAGTTGTTTGGTGTTGTGCCGTGTTTGAGGTACTCACGGTGAAGTGTTTACAGTGATCGACGGCGAGATCGCGATCGTTCGAGATCACCCGGACGTGGCAGACGCTACTAGGAGATGCGAGAACACGCGCTCGGTGGTCTGCAGCATGGAACGGGTGAGGCGGCGGACGAGCGAGTCACTAAAAATATGTGTAGATCGTGTTGTCTTTAGAGATTACGTAATTTTTATTTGTGATATGAAATTACTATTTTGGGAAATACGGTCGGGCAAAGTTGATTGGGAAAATGTTTTCAATTTTGATGCTTGATTTTGTGCCTGTGACAGAATTTATATGTGACCAATTTCAAAACCTGCAGGCGAGTTGCATGTCCTCCTCCTCCTCCTCCTCCTCGTCGCCGTCTTATTTTTCACGTCCATGTCCCTCTCAGATCCCCCAGACGTGAATACTCAAATGGACACCAGTCCTGTTCTCCCCCCATCCGACCCCGCCTTCTCCTCCGACCTCCTCTCTGCTCAAAACCCTCTCTTTCACGATCCCTCGGACCCCTCCCCCAACTCAAAAATGGACCCAAATTTTATATCCGATTTCCCCTCTGTCAACTTTTCAGCACCCCCGCACACGTCCTCTGTCTCTGCCTCCACCTCCCAGTCCACACCCCTCCTCGCCAGCAACCCCGCTTTCTCCTTGTCTTCCACATCCGTCATCCCCTCCGCGATGACACTCTCCACACCCGTCTCCGCAGTCGATCCCACCTCCACAACGCTGGTCAACTCCGCCCCCGAGCTCGCCTTTGCCTCCCTCAGTGGCGGACCCCCTCCCTCGGCCCACGAACACTCCTTCTCATTTCCCCCACCGGACCTCGTCGATCCCCGCTTGGACACCAAAAACGGCTCCCCAGACACTCCCGGCGACCCTCACCTCATGGTCGTCGGTGATATGTTGAACAAGTAAGTGTCCCTCGCAATGCCATCAGTGATAAGAGCACTCGCTCAGATGCCCCTGCCACACAGCATTGCCAAAACTGCCCAGTCGGCGAGTGCTGCCTGTTCCCTCGGCCAGGGCCTCGAGGCAAATGCTCGGATCGACGAGCTCAAGAAGACCATCGCACTGGTTTCAGACCTCATCGCTGCGACTCAGATAGCGGACCCTCCTTCGAGCTCCAGAAAATCGTCCCCACAGCGCTTTTCGACCATTTTTGGCCTCTCGATACCCCTTTCCACCCCCGGTCTTTCTCCCCCAATTCGTCTCCCGGCAGCCACCTCTATACAAGACGCCGGCCAGTCTGTCTTGCATTTTTCTTCCGGTCGCGTAGACCTGAATACGGTGGATTCACAAAGCTTATCAGACACCTCCGATTTGTCCCGTAAACGTTGCGCGTCATCCATGGTTGCTGATCGTGTCATTAAGGCACTCAAAATGGAACCCCAAGAGGATAATCTTCACATCGTTCCTCAGCCAGCAGCGTCCTCATCCTTTCCACCAACTACTGTTCCCTCGATGGCTCCGTTTGTTCCGTCCAATCCTCCCGCCGAGCCTGCTTCCCGCCCAACGAGCTCCGCCGGCTTACCGCATGGCGTTTTCAAGGAGCTTTCTCATCGTCCGACGACACCAACTGTACCAGCATTAGGATTCTCCATTCCGGCCACCTCAGCCCCTACCACTTCTCCATTGCCGACGGCCGTCGTCCATCCAGGCCATTTCGCCCCTCCAGTTCGAACTTCGTGGTCGGATGGAACCGCAACCATACCGGCAAGGACGCATCAACACACTCTCTCGGGAAGCTCTCTCACAACTGGCATTAGTTTTCAATCTATACCCAGCACAAGCGCAGGTTTACCCCCTTTGCCATTCTCGTCAACCGGATCATTTGCTACCACATCTTCTCAGCCACGTCCGCTCACCGCAGGAGGGGCAGGCATCAGCCCACCAATTGGCCGAGTATCACGATCAGGCTCATTCACGAAGAACAACTCCTTTACATTTGGTCTTCCTGAAGTACCCCCCGTCAACGGAGCGCTCGATTTTCTCCAGCCTTCCATATCCACGCTGCCGACAAAACAGACTGCGCACAGTCCCACGTCGTCCCAGGAAGGGGAGAACGATATCGATTCAGACTGTGGGGATTACTCGCTATCACAGAGCCCCGAGTCGTCATCCGGAAATAACTCGAGGATTTCTACCCACGCTCAGAGACCTGCCGCCGTCCATAGCAACCGTTCGAGTGTCTTGCTAACGCAACAATCTACGGAGAATCTGACCACTTCGAATCATGCAAATGAGGTGCCGCAGGAGTACCGTGCGGAAGTAGACCGCATCTTTTTTGAATTTCTGAACAACATTTGCTCCAATCGTAAGCATATATACAAATCATATCCCACTTGGCTCACCACATTTGCAGTGGAAGCAACAGATGCTAAGGGGGAGCCGATACATCAAACGTTGATGGCTAAAAAGATGCAACGCTTAGATGAATCTCCTGACTTCCGCCCATTCAAATTCCGGATACAAGCATTCACCAACGCATTCCTGGAAGAGGCAAGCTTCTTCAGGCTGTTCTGATGAATGGATACTTCATTGACAGTGACAACAGCTTGCCCGGCAAGGTTACCCGGAAGATAAAATTCCCATGAAGAAGGTTAACCTATCGCCAATATTACCTCACGTCGAATACTTACCATGAGATCCCCGCAGATTCGAACCTATCTTTGGAACCAACCGTACATCTCGCGTTTCAACGAAGAAGGGAAAAAGACGAAGTCGAAAGGTAACCACATTTGGAATATAGATGCGAAGAAATTTCCAGATGGAAGGTGGACGTTTAGACCCTTCCATCGCCGGGTCGCTGGATCGCCACCGAGCGTAGCATATGTGGGGTTAAGATGGAGTTGGGCACCGCGTATCTGGGATCCACAAGCGTCGCGGACAAACCTACAAGTCACTTACAGTTCCACCTCTCTTCCGTCATGGCTGTCATGGGAAGATGACGTTTTACAAGGAACACCACCACCCGATGCAGAAAGTTGTGATATTACGGTGATAGCGAGAGTAGGTCCCCATCCTGCGCACACGTTTCAGTTCTTGACTTTATTCATAGTACATACAAGACGGTGTCGAGGAGCACCTCGCACAGAGTTTCCATCTCAGTATTGCCCCAGTTTCCACTCTCGATGGTTCTTCCCCCGCTCCGAGACGAAGCTCCATGAACGGTGATATTCACAAGACAAGGCGCATATCCAGCGAACTAAGTGCCCCTCAGTTAACACCACCCAGGTCAGTTTGCAGCGATAGCTTTTCTTCCACCCACTGAGAAAAAAAACATCTTAGAATGAGATCGGCGACCACTTCATCCATCCCTCCTCCGGTTGCCAGTCATGACGCTCAAGTCATGCAGGTACTGACAACAGCCGCTCAGCGAGTTGCGCAGGAGGCTCAGTCTCAGGTCATCGCATCAACGGCATCCAACGGGCATGTTCCGGAACTACAAGCACTTGCGAAGCAACAGCATGTCCTCACGGTCACAGCACAAGCATTTGATCAAGAGGTATCCGGACAGCGGTCGGAGACACCCCTTCAAACGAATGTCTTGGCAGCGGCGGCACAGCAGGTCGTATTACAGGCAGCTCGACAAGTAGCCGCAGATCGATCAGCCGCTGTAGCCAGTCAGATATCTGCCGGCTTACCACCACCGCCACCCGCAGCGTCGCAAGTCACTGTGAACGAGGTGTCCGTGGCAACACAGTCTGCCGTTGCGCAAGCTGTCGAAATCACTGGCCCTTTATCCAGCGAAGTGGATGTGTTAATAACGGCCAGTTCCCTTCTCCAGCAACAGATTCGCGCCCCTGTAAGTCCACCTATACCCGTGCTTGATCCCACACGACGAATTGTCCCTGTGGATATTGTACGGCCCCGCTCAACGAGTATCGTCTCCGCAGCAGCACTGAGCTCGACGGACACCGCCGTTCCTTACCCCCCTGCCGTTCCTTTTACATGACTTCAATTCAATTAACTCACGTCACTCGGTGTCATACTGGTCTGGGATTTTTTTTTTGTTACTGATTGGGTTTCCTTCTTTTGGTGGTTTGTCTCATCGATCATAGAATTACCGCACTTTTGTTGCAATCATCTTTCCACCCATCTACTTGTTAAAAAGAAGAAAAAAAAAAGTCATGTCAATTAAAGCATCATCTGTACACATACGAGTTACCACGGACAAATCGCACTCTCAAACCAGATCCACTTTTGCCCCGCACATGCCACAAATGTGATTGTCAAACGGATTGTCAAACGTGCAAGCCGGACAAGGCTTGGCAGATTCATGCCCTTCGCCTTCGGAACTTGTACCAGTGTCAGCAGAGAGGCTTGCGTAAGATGCTGATGCTGCCAACAAGGTTCCGCCAAAACCTTTCTCCTCCTTTTGTCGTTTGCTCGCACGCCCTTCCGGGTTATTCGCGAAGTCATCCTCGTTCTCAGCTTCCTCTCGAAAGTCCAGGGTATCGTTCATCAAGATGCCCAGAGATTCGACCGTGACCGCGTTATCCTGTAGTTCCTGACCCTTGTAAAAAAGCCTCTGACAGATCGTCGGAATCTTGAGTGATTCATGCAGCTAACCCCCCAAAAATAACGTTATCGAGATTGATCGATGAACAAATGAGCGAAAAGAAGAGAGGAACGGACCTGAACTTTGATGTCCTTGACGGTCGTAGACTTGGATATCCTCAGCCGCGTGTTCTCCCGTCTGTCCCTACCTTGACGGATCCGTTTGGACTGCCTCGTTCCTCCGGTCATCCGCGGCCCAGGCTCTTGTTTCGTCTGTTGACTGCCGCGTTGCACACCCTCATCATGGTCACCACTCGTAACAGGTTTCGAACTCAAGAATCGCACGGTGATGTCGGTGAGGTTGTAATCCCGGCGCCTAGTCAATAAAACGGAACGTGTTGTCAGATGACAATATAAATGATGTATACGGCCGAGGCGGAAACACGCCCGTCCAACCCTAGGCTGATACGGAACTTGGGATTCATAAACGTACCGTTTCAGGCGACAATCGTGACAGACTGGCGTGTCGTGCACAAATTTCGTATCCAATATGCCCAAAGAATCTTCTAAGAATTTCTTCTCAACGGCCACAGTGGGGCCACAAGTGTACCTATCGTAGCCTCGCGTCAGCATGCAAGTGTTTCGGCGGTCAATCAGACCGACTCAATGATGGGAAAGAAAGTCGTGGGAGATAGATCGAAACCTACAGCTGTTGTAAAATACGCCATTCACTCATTTGGATAAGCGCAATATCACTGTCCCAATCATTTGGTGCATTAGGGTCGAACACCAGCTGATCGTGTTGGCAAAAGAGCGGTGATGTGTCGACTCCATCCGGGCGGGGAATTTCAGCCGGTCGGCTCAACCACTTCCGCCACATTCGGACAAAGTCAGCTGGAAGGACAGCACACGGAACGTTCTCGAGCAACAGAGTATTTCCTATCAATGCATTATCATGCATGTGCCGTAATTGTGCCTGTCAGGTGCGAACAATGAGCTCATGAGATGGAGGAAACTTTCCACGTCGGTTGTGCAGGTGCCATACTCACCTTTTCGTCTTCTGCTCTTTTGCGCAGCTCGCGCTTGTCCTCTTTCGAGTTATGAATGTAAGCCTCGCAAATTGCGCAGGGCTCTTCATTGGTCGATAAAGGTTCCCATTCGGGAAACAACTTCTTGAGAGCCTCACATGCCTGATGAGATAGGCGCTAGTCAAACGCCCCGCAGTCGATTTCTATTTCGAGCGACCCCGCTGCTTACCTGAGAGGATATACTTCGACGGGCAGTTGACACGAGCGATAACTGATCATGTTCACAACGCACATGTCCACGAAACTCCGCAGAATCGGGGGAAGGATCACCATGCAGCGGAACATGCATCTTTGGCTTCTGAACTCTCCAGCCTACGTGTGAGCCACACGGGCGGGTCATGAGTGGCATAAACGCATGCTGACGAAATGGGTGGAAATACCTTTTAGCCAGGCTTTGGAAATCCAATATCCAGACGCCCCTTGCTGCACATCACATATGTCATCGAACTGGGCAACCAAACGAGGATGCTCGATCTGGTAAAGTCGCTCTATGAAACGAAGATGAGCCAGCAACATTGGTTATGATACGCAACTTGCCTATGAAAGACTCCTCGACACAAACTTTGCAGACTTCGTGTGGACTACGCACAGCACCGATATCCTCACGAAGACTAAGCCTCTCATACGCTTTCTGGAAAGCAGATTCTTAGTAAATCACAACGAACAGCGAGGCTTCGCAATTACTCTTGACATGCGTTTCATGTTATTGGCTGTATGCGGATTGAGCCCACCATGACAGCATAGGATATCGGACATTGCTGATACTTCAACCTCAGTATCTCCTGAAACGGATTGAGAACGCGACTTGTGCTCCACAGGCTTCACGAATGATTTTGCCAACCAATTCTCGAGTGCTTGTCTACTGACCACTACGGCATCCTAGAAACGACAAATGGCGAAGTCAGTAAAATGGTGTATCTCCATGAGTGATTCACGTTCCTCACGGACAGATGCAACATGCCAATGTGTATATACACCCCGCATCCATTCCCTCAATTCCGCAAAGTGTTCTTTGACTTCCCTTTCTCTGGTTTGAGATTGCATCACCTCCATACTAGTGTGGGAAATTAAAATTTGGGGGACTGACCTTCGGTTGTAGAGTTCGCAGGCTTCGTCGTGCCTTGCATTGAGCATCTTGACCACATCTCCCGCACGTTGGGGTGGAACGAGGATAGTCGGGTCCGATGCATCTGGGGACTCGACGCAGGGCCCAGATGCACCATTAATAAAGGTGGAGGAAGAATTGGCATTAAGGGTGCTCTCGGCGAGATCTGGGGTAGGCGCATGGCTGACGTTTGACGGCTCCCCTTCCTTCCGCGCGTAGATAAGCATATAGGCGTCTCTCGACGAGAAGACATCGCTATTTTGACAGAATCACACAAGTGAGCACATCGTATGCCTCCGGTTTTCGCCATTACACACCCTTCTGGGGCCTTACCAGGCAAGGAAACATTCGCTTCCGTAGGGGCCGGCAATCTGAAAGATGTGCGGGACACAAGCAAGATGAAATGGAAGATTCGATGACGAGACATTCATCACGTACTCAGCAATTTCATCGTCACTATCGTCGATCCTTCGTTTCTTCGCGGAACGGGCGCGGGGTTGACCCGCACTCCTGACATCAGGCCAGAAAACATGAGGAAATCCGAACTACATTCAAGAGGGGATACGCACTTTTTGGTCGTTCCACTATCATTCAGGACATCCACTACTTCCTTGCCAGTGTATCGTTTCTCTCCAAGGAAATCGATCTTCGTTACAACCTCGTCGTCGAACTGGAACCATGTCTTCGAGCTGCATATCGCGATGGGTGAGCGAATCCACGAGACAACTGGTTGAACTCACTCAGTGTCCAGAACCTGAGCCTCGTAATGTCCGTGGTAAGCACTTGGCCCCTTGTGCAGCAGCACCCCTCTCAACTCATAGATGTTTGCTACAGCCTCTCCTCCCTCGGCACTAATCACGCTCTTGTCGGCTTTGAGGAACTTGGTCATATCCAGGACCATCGGAAATAGTAAACTGTGCTTGGATTTCTTCCTCTCCATCGAGTCGAAGTCGTAAATGAAACGAAGAAGAGAAAAGTGGAGGACCGGAGGAAGAGAACGTAGTTCGGTATAACGGGTCGCGTCCTGAAGCGAAGTGCAGTGCGAACAGGAATATCTGGCAATTTAGAATGCTGTGAGTGGGAATAATCGTATTGTATAAGCAACAAGAGATCCCACTTGTTGTCGCCTGTGAGTTTCTCGTTCTGTAACAGAGCAGCTATGCGATCTTCGAGTCTCGCATTATTCTAATATGATGTTGGGTCAATTAACCGCGTGATAAAGATACCATCACCTCTATATTGATCTCGAGTTCGAGAAAATTGGATGAACGTTCGGATTTGCTACGACAGTTGTGGCAAAGGGTTCCATATACTAATTCCCCTTGGAACTGACACAAGCATGAGTGTCTGGATGGTGACAGAGACAAGACGACCTGCTTGTTTGGATATGAGTGTCCGGAGAGACGGGGCAAGTTGCTTCTGGAATTCATTGTCAAGATGAGACATGAAGAGTTTTGAAAACCTGCCAAGAGAGCTGTTCAGCGAGAGACAAGTAGCTTCTGGAGAAGAACCAACTCTTGTGCATCCTGTTGCTCGGATGTAGACAGTTTGAGGCTCTCTGCAAGCTTGATTGGATTGTATACATTCTGTGTGCTCTCCTGAAGAGCGGCAAATGTCACTTGGAGTTGGAATACGGGAGAGTCCTGTGGTCCTGTTAGCCAGGACTTGATTGAGGTCACAGCAAGAAGGAACAAACTTCAGAACCGTTCTCAGTATCGTGAGATGGTTGACATTGGTAGACTCCACGCCGAAACGCTAGATCGCGGAACCACACCTGCGGACCTTGGTAAGGAGCAACGCGAGAACACGAGCGAGAATACATACTTGAAGAAAAGCGTTGGCATAACAGGTTGCGCCAAGATTCTGCGTAGCATGGACGTAGATGGTTGGCATAGAACCACGCACGGGGCGACTATGACCTACCTTCAACCCAACAGGCAGTTCCGGGTCACGAGAACTCAGGATCGGATTGAGACCTAGATCCGAAGCCTTGATAAACAGTTGTCTAGCTGTTTCTAGAGAAAAAACACGTCCTGGATTACTGCGGGTTTTAAAAACGCGTTCACTGGGCTGCGGCTTACCTCCGTCCTCCCACTGATCTTGGCCGAGGTAGTTCAAGCAGTTGGGGTTGTTCTTGCACACCTTCTTGTTACAAGGTGGTTGTTCGTCATCTGAGACAACGATGACATCGTTCTCGAGTTCACCATTGGCAACCGTGGACCGGATTTCGTCGACAGGTGGAGGGGATGGCTTTTGTGGCTTTGGCGCGTGTCTGTTACCGCAGAAGGGATTCTTGTTACGTTCAGACAGCCCACAAGTCATGAGACGGTGCTCAAGGGTGATCTGTGAAGGGTCCGAGGCCTCTGTATCGACCCATCTCCAAGTCAAGGACTGGCTCGCTGTTAGCCTTGCA
Source organism: Boletus sphaerocystis (assembly GCA_038092615.1). Lineage (NCBI taxonomy): Eukaryota > Fungi > Basidiomycota > Agaricomycetes > Boletales > Boletaceae > Boletus > Boletus sphaerocystis. Next base: position 872 of record JBBPQR010000222.1, on the reverse strand, counting down.
CGTTTGAGCTGTTCGCCAGCAGCGAGGCCCGTGGGTGCAGGAGAAGCTCTGCGCTTGCGCTTCGGAGGCATCGTAGAAGTTGTACAGGATGCGGGGATGGGTGTCGGGTGTGAGCTGGAAATTGGAAGAGAAAGAAGTTGCGAAGAGGGTCACTCCCCCGAATTCCGACCAGTCCATTAGTAAACCGCCCATTGTATGTTACCACGAACATGGACAGAATATGGACACTGTTCAGGAGATCACGACGAAACACGAACGTGGTTCGACTACGACGGCGGAAGAATGCTGCAAGCCTCGTTTACCGCAACCTCTCAAAGATCTCGTTCGTTTGTGTTCTCGCTCTGCTCGCATCGCACTAACGCGTTCCTGCAGGATCACCTTGCTTTCAGCTGGTTACCTATGGATGGCACTCATTCCAATTCCAATGCTTTCTCAGGGGGTTTATATCGACGAAAATGCGTTACAGCCAGCCCAGGTGAGTCCATGGACATCAAATACGTGGAATTACGTGCACTGAGTCCGAGTGCAGGTTAATACCAACTGGGATTGGCAAAACGTACACCAGGCGGACTTGTATCTTCATCATCTAGAAGGTCTCCGCGACAGAAATGCTACGAGTGAGCAGTGAGATCACCTACACTAGTTTGTTAATCACCGTGGTGTACTGACCTACCGAATAGGAGAGCCAACTTTATTCGTGATGAATTCGCAAAGCTTGGTCTCGCCGCTGCGACTCAGAATTACACGTTCGTGACGCCCTCCGGTGTGCGTATTTGTCCGTCAGCATTAGTACACGTCATCTTAGGCGTGTATTATTGACAGAACGTGTCTGGCGTTAATGCCTATGCCCTCATGAACTCGCCCCGAGCTTC